>OU898280.1:124434586-124451860 GCA_918026665.1 Diabrotica balteata | reverse complement strand
TTTTAATACTTTTATCACTCTATTAAAATACACCTTATTTGGTTACACATCTTTTAATAACTTTATTATACAGGGTGTTTGAAAAAGGTATGTGATAAATTGAGGCTATGAGAGCAAAAGTGAGCTAACCCCAAATATATAATAATAACATGAACCAAGAATATATGCGTTTTTTTGAAATTTAATAAAATTAAAATATGATCCCAAAAGGTAGTCCTTGTTTAAAAATCATTACGCCGCTTGCCTAAATGAAAAAAAACCACACGTGTTCGGGAAACTGCTCATTTTAATCCCGAACAATTGAAAAAAAAACATTTCAAAATACCAACTTTTTGAGGTCTTATCTAAATTATTACATTTCTTGAAATAGGCATGCATTTTTTAATTGTGAAACAAAGCTAGGGATGGCAGCTTTAATTTATTATTGGTTTACTCTAAACTACTTAGAAACTATTTTGACCGCGGACAGAGTGGCTCTCTCATAGGTACGTAGGTTTTGTCCCTACACTCCCTACACACACGGAATCAGGCAGTAGCACGATACACTGGTAAGAGCATCGTCGGCAGTAGTAGCCAGAGTATATTGGGTATATATTAAGTTTAATAGGATTTTTCGCTCGCCTTTTCGTTTTGTTTCTGCTAGACCGATAATGTTCCACTTCGATAATTCTAGATAATTTATTTTCGAGTTAATGAACTTTTGTGTCATCGTTCCTGGATCTAATATTGTGTGTTCCGATGTTTAATCTGGTTGAATATTTGCCTCCTCAGAATCCATAAGCCGGGTCAGGTCACCGGCTTGATATTCTCAGACTATATCTCCACCCACCTGAAGCACTATTTCTTGAATTTTCATATTCAACATCTTAAGGGAGTGGGTTTGACAAATACATCATCACGCTTATAATAAAAAACGAATCTCTTTGTTTTATAAGCTTTGTAAAGAATATGTTTGTCTTAAAATTCACTATTCTAGCGACTACCATCTTTGTTTTTTATAAACATTTTCTTCCCCCAAGTTTGGATAGTAACCACCTCCAGACGAAAAGCAGATGTACGCGTAGGATAAGTTTTAATATTTAAGCTATTTTTTAACTACTGTCAAAATTTTAAGCAAATTTGATAAATATAAATAATTTTAAGCAGAAAAATGTCATATCGTAGAATGTAGGACAACAAGACAACGCCCTACCTAAATCCTATAGGCCGATTAGCCTTGCATCATTGTTGAAGACAATAGAGAAATTTTTGATAGACATAGAAGAAGCCATTGAGGCATTATCTCAATAGCAACCAGCAAGCATATTGAGAGGGAAAATAAACAGAAACAGCACTGGACCAAGTAGTTCAGACAAGTCATTCGATTAGTAATGTAGATAATGCATTAACCGCCTTTCTACATATAAACGGCACATTTTATAATGCACTACCAAATTCTTTTATGAGGCATCAGCATCAAAAAAGATATCTGCTATCGTATGCCACTGGATTAAAGCAATGCTGGAAAAGAGGGGTGAGGATAAAAGTGTCACCAAAGGCCATAGACTTTCTTAAAACGGGTGACTAAAAGTTGTGCAGAGACAACTATAGATATATAGATTTCTTAGGTCGAATGTATCGCATACTCATATTGATTCTTGTGTAACCTAACTTACAAAACAATACGTGACGTTGAGTTATATTTTAAATTTATTTTCAAGATTCCAATCGAAGTATTCTTTAAAAAAGTTTATTATTTATATTATTAATCCAAAACAATAATAACTTAGTCATCTAAAAATAACAGAAAAAATCCTTCAAATCCTTTCAAATATTGGCAACAGACAGCTCACTTGCTTTAAAACCAACTTTCTAATAGTTAATAACTAATATTGTATTCCAGCTTTTTGAGCTTTTATAGATATGTAAAACAATTCAACTTATAAAAAAGTCGTTTTATATCCCTACATTCTTCTTTATTAGTTAATTCAGTTAAAGAATTATTTAGTCCAACACTGACTACATCCATCTCATTTTTACTCACTCATCGGTTGAGATCTGTAACTCTCGTGTAGGTACAGTATACACATAAGCGTTCTAAATGGTTAAGTGTTCTCTTCAGTGAAAATACGAGGAAAAGCTAATAACAAGGTGTGCATTGAGTTCAAATGAATGTTGAAATTCTAAAGGCTAAAAGAGAAATTTTTTCGGAGAATTAACAGAAATTTACAGGCCTATTCAAAATATTCCTTTGACATAGATGTTTCAGAAAATTGTTTTCACAGGAAAAAAACTGAGGTGTTTATATATATATATATATAAAAAATGAAGTTTTATTTTGAGGATGCAGTCATTTAAGTAGGGTAGGAGAAGTTAAATCCTTTGTTCTTAAATCAAGCTTTCGCAAAATTTATTTGCTTCATCAGGATATGCTAAAATATGTTATGGTAAATACAATGAAATTAGAATTAAAAAATATTGTATAAAACTAATATAAAAACTTACAACATGAGGTTAAACCATTAAATTATTAAATTCACAAAACATTCTTAACTTATCTAAATTATACTTTTATGTAAGTACAATATTTTAATTTTGAATATATATGACATTGATTATTATAATGATGTTTGATTTATGTCAGAAAGACACTCGTGTCTGTTTTTGTTATTGATAACTAGCTCTAGATTGTTATTATGCTTATGTACAAAGTAGCGCCAAATATGAATATTTAAATTTTTGAAAATATAGTATTTATAGTCAGAAAATCATATATTAGAAAATTAAAGTATTCATTTTCGTAAGATAGAATGTAATTATAGATATTGCTTAGTTTGTTAATATCAGTTTTTTTATTAACGCATTGATATTTATTTATGCATACCATTTCTAAAAATTCTATTTTATTTAATTGGTTTTCACGTCTTAATATATTAGTTTCATTAAAATTAAATGAATGATTATTATTAATTGTATGATCTATTAATGCACACGTATTTTTATTATTTCTAAGGCCACTTTTATGTGATGTTAGTCTACCTATAATAAGTCATACATCGGACACACATCTAGAAATCTAATAGGTAAACTAACATCACATAAAAGTGGCCTTAGAAATAATAAAAATACGTGTGCATTAATAGATCATGCAATTAATAATAATCATTCATTTAATTTTAATGAAAATTATATATTAAGACGTAAAAACCAATTAAATAAAAGAGAATTTTTAGAAATGGTATGCATAAATCAATATCAATGCGTTAATAAAAAAAATTATATTAACAAACTAAGCAATATCTATAATTACATTCTATCTTACGAAAATTAATACTTTAATTTTCTAATATATGATTTTCTGACTATAAATACTATATTTTCAAAAATTTAAATATTCATATTTGGTGCCACTTTGTACATAAGCATAATAACAATCTAGAGCTAGTTATCAATAACAAAAACAGACACGAGTGTCTTTCTAATTTAGATAAGTTAAGAATGTTTTATGAATTTAATAATTTAATGGTTTATCATGTTGTAAGTTTTTATATTAGTTTTATACAATGTTTTTTAAGTCTAATTTCATTGTATTTACCATAACATATTTTAGCATATCCTGATGAAGCAAATAAATTTTGCGAAAGCTTGATTTAAGAACAAAGAATTTAACTTATCCTGCCCTACTTAAATGACTGTATCCTTAAAATAAAACTTCATTATATATATATATATATATATATAATATATATATATATATATATATATATATATATATTATATATATATATATATATATATATGTGGAACTAGATTCAATCAACGTTTCGGCAAGAAACTCTTGCCTTTGTCAGGATTCTAAAATGTACATGTATAAAAACAACAGATATTGGGAAATATGTATACATACAGGGTGGTCCTTAAGTAATTGTACAAAAAGACACCGCAGATTCTACACTTTAAAATATTACGATTTAAGCCAACTTGTTTTAATAAAATGTTGATATTAAGAAAGATACAGGGTGTTAAAGTGGAAATTTTAAAATTTTATTTTTCGCTATAACTTTCATGTTTGTCAACATTTACTATCAGTAAAACTGATAGCCAGACATTTTAAATATACCCTAGAAGATCACATAACTTTATAAAACTACAAAGATATCGAAAGTTTATGCCAATTCTTAAAAACACGAGAAGTAAAAATGGGACAAAGAAAATTAAGAAGATCGCAAGAAAATTATAGACAACGCGAAAATCAAGACTATAGAGATAGAAATGCCATTAAAACTCCGGAAAAGGATGAAATATCCCAAATACTAGATCATTATCACCGTGGTAAAAGCAATCTCCATCAGGGTATAAATAAGACTATACGAAGAATAAAAGAAAAGTACCATAAATTTTATAAAAGTCTTTTTTTTTAACGTCAAAGGTTAATTATTAATATTGCGTAATAAATTTAAAGGGTTTCTTTTTATAATATTCAAAATTTTTTGTACAAAAACATATAAACAAAAGATTCCAATATTTCAAAATTTTCATAATATTTCTTTTGATAATAAAAGATATTTTTATTTGTATTGATGCTATTTCTCTTAATTTCCTTTCCTGTTTTATCCCGAGAAGAAACAATTAAGAGATACTGGAAGCCACGAGAAAAATAAATTAAATTATTATTATAAATTAAATAAATAAAAAGTTAATATAAAATTAAAAAAAAGCAGATAATAATATATATACAATGGAATACGTAATTTAAGTTTTTATTAAAAAATACTTACAGAACAAAATAATTGTCAACAGTATAAGGCTAATGGCGGCATTTTTTCTCGCATTGTAGGCTAACACGTAAACCCCGATGTTCCTGAAACCAAAAATTAATATATTATATTTAAAAATCCACCTAATTAGTTATAGATCTAAAGTAAATATTTTTTAACATACTAATAAGAAAATAACTATCAAGAGTTGATGAAAAAAAAAACAGTGAAATTAGACTAAAACTAAATAATTAAAAAATACATAATACATTCAAATATAGTAAAAAAACTATAAAAAATATATAAGGTATTACAATGAGACATTATATTATAATGTTTAATTCGGTCCAAATTGTCGGTATTGTTCTGAAGCTATTTTCTTGTGGCATTTTAAATATTTTAAATTAATTACTATTTAACTGGGAATAAGCCACAATTAAAGATAAAAATACGTTTATTGACGTTTCAATTTCCACTTCGGAAATCGTTCTCAAAATAAAAACAGTAAATTAAACAAATTTTGTTTTTTGTTACATAGTGAAAAATTCTTCTAATAATTTAATTTTATCTGACACATTTATATTGACAATTCAGACATACATTATGCATTTTAAAGTAGACGACTTTAAAATGATATTACCAATATTGTTGAGTTGCGCTCCTGGGACGACTTTACTTATAAAATAGTTCATTCGATTACATGAAATCAACTTTAACTTGAGAATATCCGTCAGAAAAAAATCATAGCATGTAATTCGTCTTTAAAAAGACAAACACATGATATGATGACAGTAAAATTCTCCTGTTAGTGATTCCATAGTAAATTATGAGGGAAAACCAGGAAAAAAACCTCATAATACTATCCCGACATGGTAAGTATTTGTTCGTGCATTTAGTTTACCTTCAATAAACACCAAAATTCTGATTTTATATGTTTCGTTATTTAAAAAAAACATAAATGATGTATCTATATCTACTCTATATGTTACTGACTTACTAATACTGGTATTTTCTTATTAATAACTTCCTCTTTCAATATTGGTAACCAAATCTTACTACATTCTGCCGAGGAATTTGCTACACAATTGGCCTCATTTAGCATAATTAGAGCCGCTTCTTTGATTTTTTTTACCATCCGTTTCTTTTAGGACTACATTTGAATTATCCCATTGAACAAATACGTAAACACGCATGGGATAATGAACATAGGGTTAGTCAGATAAAATTAAATTATTAGAAGAATTTTTTGCTATGTAACAAAAAACAAAATTTGTTTAATTCAATATAAGGTTGAATGTTCGAATAATTAAACTTTGAGGGTATACAAGGTAACTATCGAACACGGTGATTAATTTAATCTTGCCCAAGTACTTTCGATCAATAGATCATCTTCAGGGGCATCTGAAATAAGCCAAGAAACATTTTTTATAAAAAAAGGAAAATTAATTCACTTGGATAAAAAAACTCCAAGTTTATGGTTGAAAAAAATTTTATATGTGATAAACGTTTATAGACTTACTGCGTCAGTTGTGGCCTATCCGACATAGTAGAATGTCATAAATGTAAAATTTGGACATAACAATACAAAATACAATACACTAAGACAAACAAACACTTTAAAATTTATAAGGAGAAGCTACATGTTGTATAGAAGCCGGAGACAGAATGGGCTCCCGGTCTGATGGAAATATAGAGATGACATGTGACAAATGACAGCTTGTGAAGGGCAGTTACGTGATCTGCTCCTTTCAAAATTCTATGACACTAAGTATTGACCAAAGGTCCAACTGACACCACTATAGGAAATCAACTAATGAAATATAAAATTATATAGTATATTTTTTATGTAGATTGAATAATCCCAATCTCACACTCAAACCTGTCTATAATAATTAGGATGTTAGTTTGAGAGCAATTGAAGTTGACATAAAGTATGAATGTGAGAAAAGACTAACAATATATTAGACAGTGGATGGTTGACTACAATAAAATGGTACCACCAAGCGCTATCAGTACTGTAAAAAAGAAAATCTGAATATGCAGTTAAATTACTAAAAGTTAAAATCAAAATTGAAGACAAAATATATAAATGTGTTATAGTCCACGTAGTTCAGTTGAATCCACAGACAATGGAAGAACTTTAAAATATTGAAATGCACAGTGCATGAAGTCTAAACAGTCGAGCTGGGTCCTCTACGAGGTGAAGCTGCAATAAAGTTTTAAATATAGGATTAAATTTAGTACAATTTAAATTAATTTGAGTATTAAGACAGTGAGAGTTTTCATTTGTTTCCCTTGTAATCTCCAAATCTTCCAATAAATCCAACTCAAGATAGTTTTTTCTTTCTGCTAAGGTCATGTAAGATAGATGAACCAGAATTGATGTTAAAATTATGGTTGCTGGATACTAAGTGTTGACCAAAACTTGAAGAATTTGGTCTTTTTAAATGTTCAGAGACTCTAGTGGATAACTTTCTGATGGTTCTACCTACATAAGAGGCATCACAATCATCACATTTTAATTTGTAAATACCACTTTTAATCAAGTGTATTCATCCTATCTTGGTATTGATTAAGAAGGAACCTAAAGTGTTATGTGATTTAAAGGAAATTTTAATGTTATCAATTGTGGAAGTAAAAAGTTTAGATATTTTATTGGAAATGCTACTAATATAAGTGAAGAAGAAATATCTGATGTTATCTGAAGCATTCGGTTGGAAAAACTGTGAAGAATATGTAAGCTTTTCTGCAATTTTTAGTTTAGCTCTATTTAGAAGTTTGTATCTAATGTTGGGATCATAGCCATTATTGAAAGCAATCTGCTTAAGAGTATTGAGTTCTGTAATAAAAATTTGTTTAATTTACTGTTTGTATTTTAAGAACGATTTCGGAAATGAAAATTGAAACGTCAATAAACGTATTTTTATCTTTAATTGTGTTTTATTCCCAGTTAAATAGTAATTAACAAATAGAAATTTTAATAAATGTCACAAATAAAAACAAAAATATAATAGAAATTTATTGTTGACTATTAAATTAAAGATTGTTTTTGTGTGATTTTACAATAATTTCTTCCGATTAAAATTAAATTAGATTATTTTTTAATATAAGTAAATTTTGCTAGTTCTCTATATGCTTTTCTTTGACTGTTTTTTAAACTTATAGTATGATTTAAATCTCGTAGTCGAATATATGTTCGAGTTCTGCTAGGACATTCAATTACCTCAAATGGTATAGTATTATTTTCTGAAGATATTTTTATCTTTGCTCAAACTGCTTCCATGCATTTTATGGAATTCTCAGTCCAGCACAACTGCTACTTTCCACAATTCCTCGGTGGGCCTCAGAGGTGATCCCCTGGAAATAATATCTAACCAATCAGGTTTGTTGTCCAATAACTGCAATTCTTTTGTAGATATTCCTAGTTGGTATTTATTTTTGAATTTATGTGCTACGAATCGAGCAATATTTTCGAGTGATTCCAAATTAATTTATTGTTTGATTTCAAAATTTTCCATTAAATTTACACTTTCTTCATTTAACATTTTGGTCTTGTAAATAACTCGGCTGAACAAAATAAGTATTAGTAAAATCCTCTACCTCATAAACGATATTCCCTGGTATTGTAGTTTCATCTGTCAAAGATAAAAGTATTTCTTATGCCATGCAAATTTCCTCTGCTTGGACATCATCATAGATAAATAATATAATAGTAGAAATAGATAGGCAACTCAATGTATAAATTTCGTTCATTAAGACCCCTTGCGGCTGGGGTCATCATCTTTTCGCGGCAAATTGGAATAGATACCTCTTACATACACAACCCTTAGCGCCTCTTGCATGCTATTTTTTTACTAATTAAAATTTACTAGAAAATAAGGATATATAAAAGATTCACAATTTTTTCTAGATACACGTATATTTATTTAATTGGTATAAGGTTGAATGCTCGAGTCATGGACGTATAAACATAGATGGACACAGCAATAAGATACCTTTAACACACAATGTTTTGAAGCTTCGATAGAATGTGATGCTTCCGCAATGAGCATAAGCGTGCTTGAATTTTTACTCGCGGGTAATTATTCAGATTTTAAAAATTGGAAGTAGCAATAATGTATAAAAACACGTTCAAAGAATTTAAAAAAACGAGAGTTTAACTATTAACAAATAACGTCTTTATAGAAAATTTTATTTGCTTTAAAATTAATACAATAAAATATAGTCGAATTCAAGTTAATTTTTAATAGGTATCAAAATAATGCTACAATAAAAAATCTTTATGTTTTCTCTTAAATTTGCTACCAAAATAGTTCGATCGTCAATATTATTTGGAACCCTACATAGAAAAATTAATGAGTTTTATTCATTTCACTAATTTATTTGCATCCATGAGAAATATTAAATGAAAAAGGTACTAAATAGATCTTTTTTCATCAGATGATGTCTACTTACAATTTAAAAATGTCTACTAATTACATGAACTTATATCTTATTTAATACATTAATGAACATGAATAAACCCAATTGTACGCCTATTAAAATGTAAACAAACACGCTTCCTCATTTCCTCATTTTAAATAATGTAAATTGTATGTACTTACAAATGAAATGAGAGATCGGGATGTAAATATTTCGTTTATTTTATTTCACTTTTCACAAATATCACTCAAAATACAGCCAAAATATTAAAAAACAACTTTTACTAAAAAGTAAACAAACATGGAACAGCATTTGAAGTTTGACGTAGATCCATAAGACAATGTAAACAACCGTTGACATTTATAAATAGTTTTCAGTGCTTCTACATATAAAATGATTGATTGATATCTAAATTATACGTTATTATTAAATGATAATGCACACTATGTGCACACTTTATATTTTGATTACAATTAAATATATTAATCTAACCAATAAATTATTATTTTGGTTTGATAGCACCTGTAGAGTATAAAATACGGAGTAATATTTTCATCGACTTGCGAATAAGAAATATTTAAGGCCTATCCTCGATAATCCTAACGGTAAAATTCAGTGAGCTATCTATTTCAAAAATATCTTTCTTACGAAAACAAAATCCATTCACGAAGAATATTCTAAAAGTCATCTGGTACTAAATTTTATATTTTTACCTACTTACAATCCCCTATTGTGAAGTCTTGGGTGTATACAATAAAGCGAGCGGGAGTCTTCTATTCATTGCGATTATGGGGTAATTAGAATAATACGAGTAAACCAGAGTAATATTATTTATTGAATAATTAATTTACAACTTAGCAAGGGTACATACAGGTAACAAATAATCGTCCTGTAAATAATTCATAAATTAAATCACAAACTTTTATAAAATTTTATAACAAAATAATGTATAACAAGATATAAGTGTATTGGTTTTTTTATGTCTTATATTTTCTTTTGTTATTGTTTTTTTGCTGACAAATTGGCTTTTAACGTATATTACAGTTTGATGATAAATATTCTGAAATGGAAAATGTTGAGATGTGGCGAATAAATCATTCATGAAATTAAAATGAAGGGATTTACGTCTATTAGTGGTGCGATTTATAAAATTAGTAGCTCAAATCGCGGGAGGAATATATGCATTAGTTTTCAAATATTTATTATTTACGATATAATTTCTAAATTGAACCACTTTCACTTCTTTAGGTAACAATGTATCTGTCTTGACAACTAAATAGGTAATTAGACAAAATAACGATTATTATTAATTTCAAAACGGGAGTTTAAAGAATTAGAAGAAGGTAGTCCGGGCCCAGTTAAACAATCAAGTTTATTCCAGTGGAAGCAATCAGGAGGATTGTTTTTCGTTTTGGCTCAGCTGACATGCTCTCTCTAGAACTAGAACCCATGAAACTATGGTAAAAGCATGCTGTTATTTACACGGTTGTGAAACGAGACGATTAACAGAGACATCGAAGAAAGATATGTCGCTGAAATGGATGCAATAAAGTATGAGAATAGAAGGTACAGTCATGGATGGCATACAATGAAGGCATCTCAAATGGTACGGACATGTCCAATGAATGAAAGACAGTAGACTCCCGAAACAAGTACATCTATGAACAACTACAGGAATCCAGAAGAAAGGACTACCGTAGAAAACACGGATGGAACGAATAAAAAACTCAATGCGCTCGAAAGTACTTAAAGAACAATGGAACAACCGAATTCAATGAAAAATGGACGTCGGAAGACGTTTTATACGGATTATATCATATTACGAGTATAGGTACATTGTTATTATATCATATTATATCTATTTATATAATACATTATATACACGATATTGAAGGAGGTTACAACATAGACAATTAACAAAATCTACATTGTCAACTACATAGTGAAGACCCAACAATAATAGAAGTGTCAAATGCCGTCTTAAAACATAAAGTAAATAAAGCCACAGGAATCGATTAAATCTGCTGGGAAATGTATGAAAAGGTGATGATCAACTTTTTGCAGTAATCCATAAACTAATAGTACTTATATGGCAGAATGAATTGGTACCCAGAAGAGTGGCTAAATGAAATAATATGCGTTGCATAAAGGGCTATCAGCTGGATTGTAAGAACTATAGAGGCATTACTCTGTTAGCATCTGCGTATAACATCTTCGGCAATGTATTGTTTGAAAGACAAACATTTTACAAAGGATATTGTTGATTTACTGCTGCATAATCAACTATACATCAAATTCAAACACATGGGCAGATTCTAGAAAAGTCACTAGAATATAACATAGATACACGTTTATGACAGCCTATGACAGTGTTAAGCAATGATAGACTTTGGTTGGGATCCCACCGAAGTTAGTTAAGTTGACCCAACTAACAATGTAAAACGTGAGTTCGTGCGTTAGAATTGAAGGAGAAAACTCCATGTGCTTTGACGTTAATGATGGTATAAGACAGGGGGAGGCGCTGGCTTGTCTCTTCTTTAATGTTGCCTTGGAAAAGGCAACCAGAAAAATACAATATTATAATGAATGTAACTATTTTTAATAGAACCATAAGAGACATGGTGCAGTGTTTTACAAGGCTTGCGGACGCGGCAAGTGAATTAGGACTGTGTGGTCCTAATTAGAAATGGTAAATGAGGAAAAACCAAATATAGGTTGGTTTTCCAACAGATAATTCAAATTAACAACCATACCTTGAGCAAGTCAAATAATTCACTTATCTTGGATCGCTAGTAAACGCAACAAACACGACAAGCAACGAAATAAAACGACGCATAGCAATAGAAAAACAGAACTGTTCACGGTCTCCAGAAACATTTAAAAAATAAAAATATAAAACGTTCAGTAAAGCTCGATATATACAAGAAACTTTTGATAAGACCGATTTTGATATATGGGGCTAAAACGCGGATCTTATCTCAAAATGATGAAAGACTTCTTGGTATTTTTGAGAGAAAAATTCTTAGAAAGATTTTTGAGGTCGTAAATGAAAATGGAGTATAGCGTCTCAGAGACTTAGATGGGCTGGACACATTACTAGGATGTCAGATCACGAATACATGAAGAGATTAACATTTTCAAAACCAGAGGGCAGAAGAA
This sequence comes from Diabrotica balteata, assembly GCA_918026665.1. Lineage (NCBI taxonomy): Eukaryota > Metazoa > Arthropoda > Insecta > Coleoptera > Chrysomelidae > Diabrotica > Diabrotica balteata. The sequence continues at coordinate 124,439,543 of OU898280.1, read as the reverse complement.
GTTAAAAATGACCACGAAGAAGATGGATTGATAATGTGTCAGAAGCGGATTCTAAGGGTCAGAAGATGAAGGGAAGTTGCCAGGAATCAACAGGATTGGCGATTTCTGTGCGAGCAGGCCAAGACGGATTGTCTAGGCATTTATGATAATGGTTGATGATGATATATACATGGTTAAATACCGAAACCTCGTAAGTCAAAATCTACAACTTTTCAGTAGAGCGAAAAAAAACGTCACTGCTTAGTACACGTGTTTTCTTTTTCTACTTTCTTTTCTGATGTAATAATTCGATAAATTTATTTCTGTTGTAATAATTAAGTAAGTATTGAGAAAAAAATATGTACCAAGCGGCGAAGTTTTTTCGCTCTCCTGAAAAGTTGTAGATTTTGACTTTTGACATTTCGGTATTTAACACACGATATATTGAAAATCAACTTCATATTGAAAAGTTTATTTCCTCTTTCAAGAAATTCTACAATGCGAAAGAAGATTGAATGCAGAGAAGAAAATATTAAAAGTAGAAAAAAAATTTAAATGCGTAGGTATAACAAAAAATAATGAAAGGCTTACCAACATTTAAATTATAAAAAAATGTTGGTTAATTTACATAAAATTAAAATAGTAAAAGGCTGTTGTACATCTTGAATAACATAAAACAACAATAACAGTTCTTCACAAACAACATTTAACAAAAATTTAAAAGATTAGTTAATTTTGAAGTAATGATCTACATGAAAACACTGTGATTATTAAAATTTTTTAAATCATAAATACATGGCTGACACAGACTAATATATTATGATTATAGCGTATATACCTAGGTGTGTATAAAAGTTGAGAGAATCTATGACAACAAAAATAAGTAAGCTTTTTTCTTCCAAAAAGCAAACTAGTTTGAAAATTAGTTTTGAAATATTAGTATCAAAATATATTCTGTTCAAAACTTTTGTTTCTGCAAACTTAAACATGTGAAGATTAAAAAAATCATTTGGAACTAAAACACCAAGATACAGAACCCAAAAGATTTCTGTATCTTAGTACTTCTAAACTAGAACAAATACTGGTGCTACTGTAAATTATACGGAGAATATAAAGAACACGTATGTTATAACAATTGGACAAAAGCTTCGACTGCAATGAAAAGTCCAAATAATTCTAGACGTTTTAAATGGCACATGCACGCCATGACTTACAAATTGTTAATAGCCGATGGAGATAGTACAGTTCATCAAAAAAAGTTAGAAAATAGACCATATTATGGAAATAATTTTGTTGAGAAAACTGAATGTCGTAACCATCTCATAAGAAACATATTGTACAAGATTAAAAAAATTATCTTCTTCTTCTGATGCACTCCATTACTAGAAGTTAGCGAGCACCGCATCAAAATCTTCTCTATTCTGCGCCAATCCGTAACCAATTTTTCTTACGAAAACTTTTAAAAAATTAACATATTAAGATTAAGAACTGCTATTACAAGAGCAACTGACTATCATGGGACAGTCAGAATAACCAAGATATAATATATCTAATAGCCATCTTCATGTATTTGTAAACTATTCGAATTGCGCACAGATTATTTTTGTCACAGAAAATCATTCAGAAACAGATTATACAATACCAATGAAAGAATGCAGCAGTTGAAAGATATTAGCTCATATGCAGCAAAAGTAAAATTTCATGCAAATAGTCTTATAAATAATATGAGTACTACTTATACCGAACAGTACATAATAATGTAATATCAAATTTCTAGGAGGTAAAAGAATAAATTATATCTCTCGGGGTCTTATGAAATGAGAATACTAAAAGAAATTTGATTACCCGATTTTATTTCGACAATATAGTTGGTATTTCCACGACAAAAATTCCAGCTTTGGAATTTTTGGAATCTTTGTAGAAAGTAGAAAGATATTGTTAGGGATACATGGAAATTCCAGCTTGGTATTTCCATATATAAATTACCAATTACAATTAATAATATAAATAAAAAATTATGGAGAGAGATTGAAATTTCTTGAAGGAAGGAATAATTTAGTCACGCTATCATTTCAAAATTTTGATTTTGATATTGAATTATGATAGGCTGTGGTTTATTTACACCAAAATCTAATAAAAATATAACATGACACAAGAAATAGTTTTCAGAATACGTTTGCTGAGTTGTTTATTATCATTTCAATAAGAAATTAAATTTACTTATTATAATAACTAATCTAACCAGACTAATTATTTTGTCAAATGAATAAATAAGGTAATTTACTTGTGGTTAGTAAACAAGACGGCCCCATGCAACTAAAATTGTCAACAAACAAACGGATTACAAAGTTTAGATTATGAGATTTATGAGAAGCATTATGAAACTTAGATGTACTACTGAGTACTTATTTCAAAAATTTACAACTAAGGATTTAATTTGTTTTATGTAAATATACTGGTATATATTATATAGGATGTGAAAACAATGGATCATGAAGGATAGTATGATGGACAATTTAGGTTGTGACTCAGATATATGATAAAGTATGGCAAAGATGCCATAACTGTAAATTAAAGACTATATTTACCAAAACGATACTACTCAAATTATTGAATCCTGCATCTTGGAAAGATATTTCAGAATTAAAACAGGAATATACATAAACGGAACTGAAAGAAATTACAGCAGGGCTGCCACAAAGAAGTGTCTTTTGTATACCTTTGTATACGTATTATATTATTGTCCTACGAAAATAATACAATTGAAACATTTACCGATGACACTTCTATCATAGCAATATGCAAAACCAGCCAGGAAGCGACAGAGAAATTTACACAGATCTTTATCAAATATATACCTACATCCAGGGAAATAAGCAAAAAATAGACCATGTTCGTGACACTCAATAATCCAGGTCACTGACAACTTTTTTATGTATTGTAGACCTATAGGAAGAAAACCTACTTGTTTCCTGCCTTGAATTTGGAGCCATTTTTTAATTATTAACATTTAAGGCAAAAAACGCAAATCTTTACTATGATTATTAATGATAATAGTGTTAAAAAAATAGATTTTTGGAAGAAATTATTTTTTCACTATTCACATTTAATTGTTTTAAACAAACAAGAATTAGGAATTAATTAATTAATATATAAACAAATTACATATTTGTAATGTACGTAGAAATTACATACAAATTAAAAAAGAATGATCAAAATCCATTGAGTAGAACCGGAGATATCGAAAAGTTTATTAGTTTTAAATTGTTTGTTCGGTATAGATTTGTACTCCAATGAATTTGTAGGTTATTCCTAAATCACCATTTAAACTACATTTTTAAAATTCGTAGAAGGTCCTGTAAAGGTACAAACATTTGTGCAAATTTTTTATCAAAAAATACAAATCCCAATCTTTATCATGGCGTCAAGAGGTTTTCCTAAATTATTATAATCAAATTAGCTGTGATAAACAAAAAACATGGCTAACGTTGACCCAATAAATAACCTAGGTCAAATTTTTTATTTGAAAATTCGGGGAAAATACTAGCTTTTCGAATGTAAAAAAGATTTCTTCTAAGGCAATGTTTTTAAAGTTCTAATGTTTATAAACTAGATAATTTCAAAATTTGGCATCAGGATTTTTGATTATGATAAATCATTTTTTTTATCATTTTTTAATACATATTGATAGTATCTTTTGCTTTCATTTGTCGCCCACAGCATTACCTATCTTTTTAAAAAAAAATTTTATTTCTGTCTTATTTATTGTAAAAAAAGACCTCTGGGATAAACAATACAAAAACTTTTAAACTGATTAATATATCGTTCCAAATTTTGAGGGTTTGTAAGTATCCGATACCCAACCTTCTGGAACTCTAAAGTAAAGTTGTTTGTATTCCAAAGTTTTTAGGAATATCAATTGTCACTTATTTTGCAGTTTGTAAAGCAACAAATTGACTTTTTAACTTACAAATTTGAAGCTTTGTCAATATTCTAAAAGATAAAATTTTGTAATTTTATGTCAAGTATTTAGCTTTCTAATGAGTGGAAAAAATCGCGTTTCTTGCATTACATTAAAATCATTAAAACGGCTCCGAACTTTAGACAGGAAACAGGTAGGTTTTGTTCTTATATGTCTCACAATAACTAAATAGTTGTCAGCTACCTGGATTATTGATTGTCACGAGAAAATCCTTATGACTCTGACTAATATGACTGGACAAGCAAGTGACGAATATATTATGTAAACTTTACTAACAAACGTTCAAAATAAATAGTCCAATAAATATAATTAATCAAATTCCATATTCAAATACTGCAAACTATTTGGTATTACTCTGAGCTCATGTAAAGAAGAAAAGAAAATAATAATTCTGATTGAAATACAAAAAAATGTACTGACCTGATTGACCAAAATTCTACTCTGTTTCTACATAATAAATTATAATTATATAAGTAAATATTTGAAACAAGAGTACTCTATTTATAAAAACAGTATAAGCATTTAAGAAGGAGAAATGTCCCACAACTCAACAGAATATTTCGTATCATATAAAAATTTAAATCAAAAGATAGGTACTTAATACTAGCTTATTCTATTATAAAATTCCTCCTACATCAATCGTCCGTCGACTTTTTCGTCCGAGAGCATAAACGTGCTTCGCGAACTACCCGAACTTTTAAAAACAACAAAACACACTGGGATTGTCAAAACTAGGTCCAAAAGTCGAAATAACGCCTCTAATAATGTTTATTACCCAACATTATTTTATGACCCTCCAACTTTCTTACCTAACTCGTCGGCGAGAGTACTACAAACTATCAAACAAGAGACAGCTTGTACTATACTGACGGATGAGAGAGAGTACATTTAGCACTAAATATAACATTTCTTTTAAATATGTTTATAATAGAATATAGCTGCTTTGTCTTACACTGTATGTTAAAAATAAAAACCAGATTCGGAAAGTGGGTAAAA
>OU898280.1:124398179-124434086 GCA_918026665.1 Diabrotica balteata | reverse complement strand
AGCCCACTCGCCCATATTCCTCAGGATGGACAAATAATGGCAGTATGCTGCAATGTACAGATGCAGTAGAGCCATCTAGGTGCAAATTGTTACACTAAGTTGAGCAGCGACGCGAACTGTCGCTTTTATATGATCATTCGTTTACAGTGGTCAATGGGTAAACATCCAATCTAATATTGAGGTTAGTATGCTTTTGTAATTTAATACGATTAGGAGTGCGATTTTTTTTATTTTGCATGACATTTGTGTACTTATTAGTTGTACTTTCATAGTACCTGAATTACCTTATGTTTATTAAAACGTAAATAATGGTAATTTCTAAAAACATTGATCACCTACAGTATTGCTAATAAGTTTTATACGTTTTATAAGTTTTTAACTTTGTTTCGGAAAGAATAATAAAAAGCTTAAGATGCCTAGAGCTTTATGGACTGAAGAACAAATGGCTTTGGCCTTGCAAGCAGTTAAAAATGGGATGTCAGTAAGAACACCCGCCAAAGAATTTAATATTGCCCGTCGAACACTTATGAATCATTTGCTTAGCGGAAAAGCGGAAAAGAAACTTGGGCGCCCTTCATGTTTAACCCCCAACAAGAATCTGAGTTGTGTGGAAGAATTTTTAGGCTAGCTGTCGTTGGAATGCCTCTGACATCAACAGTGATAAGACGTTCTGTCCATGAATATTGCCAAAGAAATGGCATATCTGCACCTTTTATCGATAAAAACTTAGCTGGTCGAAAATGGCTCAAACTTTTTTTAAATCGACATCCCGAAGTAGTTAAAAGAAAATCTCAATTCATGAATCCAGCTAGAGCCGCCAAATTAAACAGATTCATAGTCAATGACTATTTTGAAAAGCTACGCGAAGTTATGTTGAAGCTTGATATCCTGCAAAGCCCTCAACGCATTTTTAATATTGACGAGAAAGGTTGCCGCCTAAACCTTCATAAATCACAACAGGTATATGCTCGTAAAGGTGTCAAACGAGTTCATTTGATTTCGCAAGAGCACGCTGAGAATGTGTCAATCGTCGGTTGTGGAAATGCTGTAGGACAAATAATTCCACCTATGATCTTGTTCAAAGGAAAAAGAAAGAAGAATGAATGGTATGACAATCTTCCTGCTGGAACAGTTATTGAAATGACCGAGAAAGGAAGTATGACTACGCCAGTTTTCATTAAGTGGGTACAACATTTTGCTAAGTACAAGCCAATAGGAAGAATACTGCTTATTTTTGACGGAGCATCGTCCCATCTGGATGCAGGTATTGTTGATGAAGCCGAGTCGCATGAAATTACGCTTTTTTGCCTGCCAAGTAATTGCACACATGAACTGCAACCTATGGACAAGGCGGTATTTAAAGCCTTCGAATCTTACTGGGACGACGAAGTTATCACCTACTGGACAAATAAACCAGATCGAACGATCAATAAATTTTCGTTTGGCACAATTTTCTCAAAAGTATGGCCAAAAGCAACTACAGCATCAAATGTTATTTCAGGTTTTCGTGCTACGGGAATATACCCGTATGATCCGAGTGTCATTCCTGACATAGCTTTTTGCCCATCAGAAATAACAGAAAATAAATTAGACTCGGAAGATTCTGCTATTCCATCAGCTTCGACTTCCGCAACGAATAATCCTATTGGCAGCTCCACTCCAGACAGAAAAAAGAAAATAAAAGCTCTAAAGGAGAAAAATACGCAAGATAGCTCTGAGAGTTCTGACGGTTCTGACAATGAATTTTCAGTACATGACAGCTCAGAAGAAGAAAACGAAATGTCAGTAAGTTTTAACGCAGTGTTAATAACACCAGAATTGGAAACTGGAAAACGCAAAGGTGCTAGAAAGAAATCCCTGAACTATCGAGCACAGGAAGTCACAAAATCATTGTTTGATGAAGCTGGTTTAAATGACCCTAAAAACCAATCAAGAAAAGGAAAAAACTTGGCAAACGGAAAAATAGTCAAAAAACAACTAAAAAAAGGAGAAGAGAAAAATAAACACAGCTCACTTGAAACCTCAAAAAACAAAGAAGAACGAAAAGATAGTTGGTATTGTTTCGTCTGCAATGAGGATGTCGTTAAGGATATGAGACTTTGTGACAGCTGCAAAAGATATATCCATGAAGAGTGTGTAGGACTTTCAGCAGATGATAAAGACTTAGTTTTCATATGTCCAGACTGTTTGCAATAATTATTTTAAGTACCTATTATTTTTTACAAAATAAATGTCCTACATGTCACCTTTGTTTAATTTGATTAATGTATAGTTGCACCAATAGACCTTAAGCTTAAGACGTACGTGGAACGTCAATGCGACATAAGCTGAACTGGGCTAAACTGGAGCTGAAGATCTGTTGGTGCAATTAGGCATAATGGTCACATTTAAAAAGTGGGCCTTATTAAGAACATGGTGTTCCTAATTAGGCCCAGAAGCAACTATTTTTTAAAGACTAAAAAGTAACAACTCATAAAACTTTTAACAAAATTTAGCAATCTCATATTAAATTTAAATATGTGATTTATTTTCTCTGTGGTTTTCAGATTTATATCGTGATTTTATTTATCAAAAAACAACTAACAAACATTAAGTGGGCCTTATGTGGTCAACTTACCTTACACCTCCAAATCTACGATCTTGACGATCTTTTCTAATAATTTGGTATATCTTACAAACAATGTTGTGTTTTATCTTATAACATGTTTCAGATAAAATTGCAATATCAATAGCATTCGAATACAGAAATTGTTTAAAACATTGAGCATTAGATACAGTAGAACGACTATTCCATTGAATTATATTTAAATTATTTGAACTGTTGTGATCCATTGGATGTGGACAATTTTTTTAATATATTTGAAATATGTTTTTTAATTAAATTTTGATCATTCTCTATATAATCTTTGCCATTTAAAACATCAGAGAGAAAGCTGAATATTATATTAATAATACCTTCAACTATTTTTTCTTTGTGTCTCATGAACTCATCCCTGTAAGGATTTGGTAAGATTGACGAACTGGCTGTACTTTTCTCAACTCTTTCATTATCAATATAATCGCTCTCATTTAGTTTTCTTTTTTTAAAAGATTCAGAACTGTTACTTGATGTGGAATTTCTTCTCACAGCTCTCAAAAAATAGCTTCAAAATATCGCTTTTTGCAAAAAAGAAACTATTAAGTCGAATTGAATGATTTAAAATTAATGGCTTCCGTTTGAAACTGTAGAAACTTTCTCTAATGATATTAGTAAGCACTTCGGTCTAGACAAGTGCCGTATTTTGAATATAGTCATAGGACGGATTCATTACGGAAGATTAGATGGCCAAAACATCGAGGCTATGGGTGAAAATGACATGTATAAATATTTCGAAGTAAAATAAATGCTAAAAATTTAACATATGCAAATGAAAATCGAAGTAACTTTAGATTCAACTTCATCTTCTTCTTATGGTGTCCTATCTAATTATTGGATGTTGGCGACAATTCTGGAATACTCCTCTCGATCATGTGTGGCTCTAAAAAGTGCATGGGCATCGAGATTTGTCCAATCCCTTATGTTTTTAAGCCATGAGTATTTCTTTCTTCCGATGCCTCGTTTTCCTTCTATCTTCCCTTTCATAATAAGCTTTAAGAACTGGTACTTGGAATTTCGAAATATATGACCCAGATAAGCAGTTTTTCTTCTTTTTATTATTGGCAGCAATTCTTGTTCTCTGCCCATTCGATTTAATACTTCGACATTTGTTGTGTGATCTGTCCAGGGAATTTTAAGTAGTCTTCTAAATACCCACATTTCAAAGGCCTCCAATCGGTTTATCACATTGGCTTTTATGGTCCAGTTTTCTACACCATATAGCAGTATGGAGTAAATGTAGCATTTTACAAAGCGATATCGAAGGAATAACCTTGCTTAGCAAGGTTCTCATATTAGTAAATGCTGTTTTGGCTTGCTCAATCCTGCTACGTATCTCTATGTCTGGATCTAGATCTTCAGTTATCCAACTACCGAGATATCTAAACTTGGGGCCTTTTTGTATATTCTTGTTGTTTACTCTTATATTCAATTGCATATTTCGTGTTCTACTAACCACCATTACCGTCGTCGTATCTATATTAATCTTCAAGTCCACTCATTCTCCTTAACACCCCTAAACACCTACACACGTTCCGCGCTTAGCTATTTATTTCGTATTGTTAGGTGCACTAAAATGGATATAGAAAGTCTTCAACGAAAAGAATGAACACACCTTACAAAAACACCATTCTCGTAGTGCACTAGAAAGTACCGACATTACCGCAGTATTTGGGAGGTAGAGGACATATGGACACAACTGAAAAATTAGAAAGTTTAAGAAGTTTCGGTTGCAGACTGAGACATATACTTTATATCGTGCGGTTTGGTAGTAGATACTACAACAGTACCTTTCTAAGCACGAAAAAATACGCATCAGGATGGGTAAACCTCTGTACCAGTGACATTTGAATGAAGTCACTCAAGTCTATGGCGACAATATGCATTGAACTATTGATTTACATCAAAAAAATATTTTCTCTGAAACGGAAGAGAGAATTTTTTGCCTTTCAGAATCAGGTTATGTCCACCAAAAATTACCTTAAATATATCGTCACAGATAATACAGATCAAACTGAGGGAACCAGAAATGCGCATAAACCATTACTGAAGACGAAAAAATGCGCAGCTGGATGGGTAAACCTCTGCACGGACGACATCCTACTGAAATTAGTCAAGACTATGTCGACAGTGTAGCGTCGAACTATTGGCTGACATCAGGAAAGATTTTCCGTGAAACAGAAGGTTCATTACTTGTCATTCAGGATCAGGTTATACCATCAAAACATTATCTTAAATATATCATCAAAGACCCTCAGGTCCAAAATGACAAATACCGATATGGATGACAAGCCCAAAAAACCATCCAATATCTTACCGAGTGCTGCTTGACATTTGCTATAACTGAATACAAGAAACGGTCCACTCAGTAGGAAAGATCCTTTATCAAGAGATAGTTATCAAACTGGGACTTTTCCAAACAAACCCTCCCATATTTTCAATACGTTCTTGAGGGAAATATCCCCTACTTTTACCTTATACCTGTTATGTTAGTTATTTTTTATGCAGTTTTTAATTTAAACCTGCGTAGCGTAAATATATGATGCATAGAAAGGAATTGATCGACACTAGTTAATCGATGTCACGAACTGCTATTCTCTCACGTATCCGTGACGACGCCATAGGCCATCTTGTGGCGATAGTTCCGTAGCGCTCGCTTCAGCATTTTACTGTAGACACAAAAAGTAGTACAATGCCAATATAAAAGTTTCGCTTAAAAAAATGTTTATTGCTATCACTATGCGTTAGATTATTAACCATATTAGTAAGAAGAAGAATCAAAACTTTTGTCAAATGGATTAATTAAATTTTCACATAGAGATTTATAAATTAAATTATTATATATTATACTACATAAAAATAAATTATACGAGACTTACTTAATAATGGCACAGTGTTCTTTAATTATTGTACTTAATAAATATTTCTGTGACTCCTGGGATATATTTTTCAAACTGTTTAAACGATGCATTAAAATTTTAATTCGTGTGATTATAAACATAAACAGACATCCAAAAATTAAGTTTACTCCCTGTGAAATTTGTATTATATAGAAAGCATTAAAAATTTGGTATTTAGCCCAAAAACTAAAAAGGTAGTTGTTAAAAGGATACCAAGCTGCAGGAAATAATTTAATTCTTAACGGAAAACGGTAGATACCGAATAAAACGGATAGCAGACACAGAATGCCGCATTGAAACATCATAGTAATAAACACCTTATTATGGTACTTGACTGTTTTGTGAATAATGTTTCTAACTTCTGAATCAGCGTGATATAATAATTTGTTTTCTATATCCATCGATACACGAATAAGTTCTGTAAACTGTTTCTTCTGACCATATATGGCCTTTGCAATAACAGATACACATGTAAAAATATATTGTGCTGTCTCATCTCTTATCTGTTTATCATTTTCAAGTACAACACCGATCAAAATTCCACTTGCAAAGATAGGAAACTCAACAAAAAAAAAAATGTTGTAAACTTTATACCAACGTTGCAATTTTAAGTTCTTCGTATTTGGTGGCCAAATACCTGCTACAATTAAGACCAATATTGGATTCTTAAAGAAGTACATTTTGCTGAACACTCTGTACTACACGTCTTGACTTAATAGGTCTTTATATACTATATTATAAATACTAAAAACTACGTAGTTGAAATTGCTCTAAGTTTTCCATGCAATTTTAATATGCAATTTAGACATTTTCAACTTGTTTTAGCTGTAATTGTCGGGTTGAAGATATTTCTCAGTTCTTATTGACGTGTTGAAAACTTTTAAGAAAGATAATATCGGGAAAATTAATTCATAAAATACAGTTTCATTGTAAAAAGTAGCGTACCCACAATTTTTCTGCGGAGGGAGAGAGCGCTGGGTTTGGGCACAGAAAAAAAATGATGTTACAGTAGGCTAGCGCGAAGCTTTATACTATGATATTATTAAAATATAAATAATATCATTATAATTGAATAAAGTAATTTTATTCCTTATTTAATATTTACATTTTAAACAAATGATATTATATTCAAATAATTCAATGAATTATTATGTTTGCTCCTAACGCCACCTGATGACGTACTAACAAGTCATACGTTGTTTGCTACCGACACACCTGTCTAATTCAAACTTTATTTCAAATCATAATAAAATATAAATATGCATCATTTGATTCTTCTTCTTAGGGTGCCTGTTCGTTTCGAACGTTGGCGATCATTCTGGTTATGATGATTTTGTTGGTTGCTAGACGAAATAGCTGTCAGGTTAGCAAGCCAGGATATTCTTCTTCATCCTGGGGCTCTTTTTCCTTCAATTTTACCCTGCAAAATTCATTGGAGTAGCTCGTATCTGCCTTGATTTCTCATTATATGTCCCAAGTACTCCAGCTTACGGCTCTTCACAATGTTGACCAAATCCGCGGTTGTGTTCATCCTCCGCAGTACTTCTTCATTGATGACTTTGTCTATCCATGGTATCTTCAGTATTCTTCTGTATAACCATATATATTGTTATGTTTCTTCTTTCCCAACCAAAGAAAAATAAATAAAAATAGCCATCGAAATCAAATTATAAGATATCAGTATAAACAAATTGTATATAGTAATTTAAGATAAGATTTAGTGTAGATAAGAATAGAAATTTGTTTGGCAAACGGCCTTTTTCCGTTTCCAACAAAATTATCAAAAAAACCTTTGTTTAGAATTAGAAGACATTTTACCTGTAAGTTAATCTTTTCATTGTTTGTATAATCGAGTATTAAATGACCATATTCTAATCTTTTGAAATATGTATAAATTGTGTATTGACAAAACCAATTTTAAAGTAAGCTATTTAGTTTTTCTCTGAAACAGTAATTTGGCTTTCCCAAATGATACATAAAATTTTTAAAATAAATATTAACCCAGATATTACTGAAACTTTTATTGTTAACATTTTGAATTAATTTCGAATTTTCATGGAAATTATAGCATATGGAACCAAAAAACACAATCATATATTTTTTTATGACGATACCTGTCAAGTTTTGACATGTTCTTTTAAAAGGACGGTAGTAATATACGGTACCAGATATCATATATATTTTATTAGTATCAATTTACAAAGAATGAAAGGATTTAAAACAAAATTTTGGATGTAAAGGTATTTTGCAGTTTTCACACAAAAACTGGACTTTTTTGTGACAATATCCACATCGCGATTGCTTTTCTTGATAAAGAACCAAGTGGTTAATACCGTCATATCTTGAATTGGCTACCGAATTCGAATTCCGCTTAGAAGGTCCGCGTTTTGTTTCTTTTTTAAAAGTTTCCAAAATATTAGTTGCAATAGATCTTCTAAATTCAAGTTGATCCAGTTTACCGTCTTGAGTTTTGTGAATCTGCCACGCATTTTGAATAGCCATATCAACGCAATGAGCAAAAAGGGGAAAATACCATTTCTTTCCTCTTATGGACACTCGATATAAACTGATGTTCTGGTCACTGCGATCAACGCCACCCATGAAGTTATTGTATATTCTAACAATATTTGGTTGAGGAACTTGAATATGTTTTTTCTCTGCTTGTGAAAATCTCTTTACAGAGAAGCAAGGCATTACTGGTACAAAATTGGAAGCAATAGAAACGATATTATTATCATGCCAGCGGCAAACCACTATTCCTGTATTTTTATCAAGACGATACTCGTATTTACCACGTTCAGTTTTTTTCATAATAGATGAACAGGGTAAAGGGCATTTCATGGTGCGATTTTCCCTTACAGTGCCTGTACCAAATATGCCTCTTTGTTTTAGCTCATGCAGTAAATGAATAGAAGTAAAATAATTATCAAAAATAAGATGGAATCGCCTTTGAGGCCATACTTCATTCAATCTGTCTGCATAGGATAGAACTACTGATGCACCCAATCCAAGGACTTTATATTGTTCAGGTATTGTAGTGGAATTACCTTGGTAAGGAGAAAACCAAACTATGTATCCCAGACGAAGGGCTCCTACCCACATTTTGTACCCCCAACGGATTGGTTTTCCCCTGATGAATTGTTTTGTGGGATGGCGACCAAAATACGGAACCATTGCCTCATCTATGCTGTGATGTTGTTCTAAAGGGGAAAATTGTATAAATTTTTTGTTTATTACGTCGAACAGGGGTCGCATCTTGGTAAATCTATCAAATTTATCTAATGACAAGTTATTGCAAACATGCAAAACTTTCATTATGTGGGAAAATCTATCCCTAGATATAGCAGCTACCACCATTGCGTTGTGCGAATCGTCACGATTTTCCCAGTACATGTACCTTTTCGGCACAACCACATAACCACTCAATACAAGAACGCCTATAAAACATCGAATCTCATTTTGAGTAATGTCGTTCAAAAGATTTCTTTGTCCTGCGTAGATGTTAGTGTATTCGGTAACCAAATTGATGACTTCATCATCAAAAAACAAATTGAAAATTTCCATCGGCGACTGAGTCATTTTCGGTCCAAATTGAGTTTTCCAGTAAGTACAATCAGGGTGTTGATACAAGTCTCCTTGAATCCAGTGTGCAGATATTCTCTTCTCTAATTGATGGGGCAGCTTTTCCTTGGAAAGAAACAAAGCCAATGGTATATTGTCATCATCCGAATCTTCTTCTGGTAGGCTGGAATTCACAGAATCTTGTGGTAATTCAGTCGCGTTGTCAAAAACAAGTTCTACATCGTTTCTCATCTGACTACCCGGTAAATTATTTATTGTAGTTAGTTCTTCATCGCCGTAGTCGCAATCGGTGACATCATCATTGGCATTTTCTGGGGGAAATATGATCAAACCATCTGGAGGGACTGGGATTTCATCAGAATCAAGCTCTTCTAATAGCTCATGCAATTTGAGAGGCCTCCTGAAACAATACGCACGTTGGTAGTACTAATTACTACAGTCCTTTTAAAAGAACAAAATGAAATCCCAAGCGGCGAGCCTTTGAAACAACGTGACAACTATTCGAGCCAAGAATATACGTACATAAGTCCCTATTATACAATAATCCACATGCCAATGCCGTGAAATAACAGTTTTTTAATTCTAGACTTACCTCCAATTATAAGCATCCATTTTGTAGTCCAAAACCTGGCAATTTACACAGATAACCTCACAATGTGCGCGCACTAAAATCGTTAAAACTTGTCGAATGCTGGCTCTTGAAAACACTCCATCTAGAGCCATCTATCAGTTGGTAGCTGTACTAACCTAAATTACGCATAATTTACACTGCCTTTTAAAAGGACGGTAGTAATATCTGGGTTAAGAGTGGTAAACAAGATTGGAACTTTTGATTGGATAGTCGTTTTTGAGTGGTAATGGGGTTAGCCTTATGAGGAGACGGAGAGAGGCAGTTATAATTTGCTCATCGAAGGAAACAGTCGTTTGTCTCAAGATAGGATGTGGTTCGTGAGTTGGATACCGGCAGTGTGAACAGAATTGAATAGTTTTGCAGATGGAGATAGCAAGTAGATTAAAAGAGGTCCTTGTATTTACCGTTGGCATTTTGTGAAGATTTGTGAAAGTAGTTTTACGGCATCAAGTTGACAAAAGGAGGTCCTTGTGTCATTAATAAGTAGCTGAGTTTTTGGAGAAGTGCATCAGGTGTTTTTGGTTAGTGCAGCAGGTTTGCAGAGACGTTAGAAAGGAGCCTAGGTGCCAAAAAGGAGAGATCACATCGTTGAGGAGACTGGACTTTTCTGGGTATGTTCCAACATACAACTCAATAAGAAAATAGGCTGTAATTTTTTTGTACAATTGAATTTTATATCTGTGGAGGATCCGTTTGACATCATGGTCATTAGCATTCAAATTTAAGAACTGAGGTTTTGTTAGGCTAATCAAAAGTTTAAAGTTTTGTTGTTTCTTGTTTCAAGTAAAGAAAAATTTAAGTAAAATTGGTTTTCACTTAATGTATGTAGATTTAAAATTTTATTATTATAAAAATTTGATTTATTTTCTTGTATGCTGATTGATAAGATAACGGCAGAATTTGATAATTGTTTTATTCGTTCATATAAAATAAAGAAACGTAAATTTTTGTAATATAATATCTTTTTTTATTCTTATCCTTCTTCTCTATCCCGATAAAAGACAACTAGAACATCTTTGAATCCATCGAACACAGGTAATATAAGAAGTTTATTTTACTTTTGATAACAAATAAGTTATATTTTTTTATTGGCTCAATAAACTAAGATTAAAGTCAAAATAAACAATCATAACAATATATATATATATATATATATATATATATATACTATATATATATATATATATATATATATATATATTGTTAAGATGTTGTTTGTTTCTGTATGAGCTATGAGAAAATTTGAATGATATATGTAAGTATAGGGTTTTTATCGCGGTTCTCAAAAAATTAGTTTGTAAGTACTTTTTTATATTATCTTTATTATAACTATTATGAAACAAACATATCTATCTAATATACGCAATATCAATTTAAAACAATCTATCTAAAATTTGAAATTCTTACAATTATTAAATTATTAACAAAATTTGATACCTTTCTATCACTGAACGCCTAAAGTTTTTTCCAAAATTAAAGATATTATCACCACTCGATATCTTCTTACTAAGCCTTGGTTTTCCAACAATTTTAATATGTTTCTTCTTAATTATCTCCACTCACCATATAAATATATATAAATTTAAATCCTTGTAATTTCCATATAATGTACTTTCAAATATACTGGATGTTGTGGTTGTACTATTGAATGCTTACTTCAATGGATTAACTTCATACTATCACTATATTACTGTAGTAATAATTAATCTCCAACTGTATTTGACTTAATTAATTCATTTAACTTAATCAATGCCTTCTTCTAGCTAATAATCTCTTCATAACCTCAAATATTCTTCTTAATTCTAATTTATAATTAATAATCTAATGTAACATACTTAATAATAATCCTTGAATTCTTAAATTATTATAAATTATACTAATTCACTTAATAATCATAATCTGTAATTGACTTCATTTCTTCTAATTAACTCCACTAACTAACTGATTAACTGATTGATTAACTGATAACTGATTTAATAATCTGTAATTAACTAACCAACTCCCGCTCCAAATTACATGGTTTATATATCTTTCCTTGGTTCCAGAATAATCTAGCAATAAATAATGTTCGAATCATTCTAATATATATATATATATATATATATATATATATATATATATATATATATATATATATAATATATATATATTATATATATATATATATATATATATAACCATAATTTGATGGTGAATTTAATTATCATATAACCTGCATCATTTGTTTAAAATTATTACTTGTTTTTATATGAAATTATTTTAAAACGAAGAATTGTGTTAAAAATTTAAACAGATATTGTTATTAATCGGATCACATTTTGAAATTTTGATTTTTTAACAATCGTTGCTAATCGAATCTTTTATTGACAAATATTCTTTTAATTTTTTTCATCATCATCAACTAGCCTCTAACGTCCACTGCTGAACATAGGCCTCTCGCATGCTTTTCCACTTAGTCCGATTTTGCGCCATCTGAATCCAATTTGTAGTCACTCTTTTTATGTCATCTGTCCATCTCGTTGGGGGTCGACCTCTATTTCTGAAAGCTTGTATTCGGGGTCTCCATTCCAAAATTCTTTTTGTCCACCGGTCATCAACTGTTCTTGCTACATGACCTGCCCAGTTCCACTTTAGTGTTGTTATCCTTTCAATAACGTCTGCTACTCCTGATCTTTTGCGTATGGTAGCATTGGGTATTCTATCACGTAGAGAAATCCCTAACATAATTCTCTCCATTGCTCTTTCAGCAACTTGTAGTTTACTCACTGTTGTTCTTGTGAGCGTTAGGGTTTCTGCGCCGTAGGTCATCACTGGCAAAATACATTGATTAAATACTTTTCTTTTCAGACACATTGGAATCTTAGACCTAAAAATATCCTTCATCCTTCCAAATGCAGCCCAAGCGAGGTTTATTCTTCTTTTCAGCTCGATTGTTTGGTTGTCTCGACTTATTCTGATCTCATGGCCTAAGTATTTATAGGAGTCAACTGGCTCAATATCTTTGTCTTCTACTGAGATGTTTTTGTTGTGGACTAAATTTGTCATAAATTGTGTTTTTGAAAAATTTATTTTAAGACCAACTCTTTTTGTGGCAGTATGGAGTTCTTGGAGCATTATCTGTGCCTGATCAAAGCTGTCTGCAATAAGAACGATATCATCTGCAAATTTAAGGTTATTTAAAAATTTTCCATCTACATTGATGCCCTTTTCGTTCCAATCTATTGTTTTACAAGCGTATTCTAGCAAAGTTGTAAATAATTTAGGAGACATGTTGTCTCCTTGCCGAACGCCTCTTTCAATACGAAAAGTCCCAGTATCTTCATTAAGTCTTACACAGGCTGTAGCATGTTGATAGATGTATCTGATGAGAGATATGTATCGGTGATCTATTCTACATTGTGTTAGAGCTTGGAGCATTTTACTTTGATTGACCGTATCAAATGCTTTTTCAAAGTCGACAAAGACAAGTATCAGGGGTCTATTATATTCAATGGTTTTTTCAATCAACGACTTAATGGTTTGCAAATAATCATTTGTTCCGTCTTCTTCTAGTTCCATGACCGTTATCGATCGTTGGATATCATGTTGGCTACCATATTCGCTATCGTGACTTTATTGACAGCAGCTCTAAATAACGATGTAGTTGATTTTCCATACCATTGCCTTAGATTTTTCAGCCATGATGTTCTTCTTCTACCAGGACCACGATTACCTTGGATCTTTCCCTGAATGATCAGATGTAAAAGATCATATTTTTCAGGGTGTCTCATAATATGACCGAAGTATTCCAGCTTGCGTTTCTTTATTATATTGACCAGTTGTGTTGTTTGGTTCAGCCGTCTAAGGACCTCCTCATTTCTAACTCTGTCGACCCAGCTTATTTTCAGTAGTCGTCTGTATACCCACATCTCAAAGGCTGTCAAGCGTTTAAGCATAGCCTCAGTTAGGGTCCACGCTTCTACTCCATACAGCAGGACAGGAAAGATGTAGCAAGATATCATACGAACTCTAAGGTCAATGCTAAGATCATGACTGCAAAGTACGTTTCTCATTTTTACAAAGGCAGCTCGGGCTTGTTCTATTCGGCTTTTAATTTCTGCGGTTGGATCCCAGCTCTCATTGATATTACTGCCGAGATACACGAGTTTCTCTACTCTGTCCAGTGTGGCATCTCCGACTTTTATACCGTCATATGTATATAATTTTGTTTGCTAACTATCATATATTTAGTTTTCTTAACGTTGAGTTTTAGTCCATACTGATCACAAGTCTGTTTTATTTTGTTCATTAGATTTTGAAGGTCTTCTCCGCAATTGGCAAGGACTAAGGTATCGTCGGCATATCTAATATTGTTGACGGTTACTCCATTCACAATAATACCTTCGGTTGTCTCCATTAAGGCTTCCTTAAATATTTCCTCCGAATATAAGTTAAAAAGTAAAGGCGACAATATACAGCCTTGTCTCACTCATTTGTTCCGTATCCAGCTCTAAATCCTGCTTGCTCGCAAGGTTGATAAAAGTCTAGTTTTGATGTCAACCTATTAGTTATTATCTTCATAAACAACTTATAAACGTGAGATAACAAGCTAATAGGTCTATAGTTCTTTAGCTCTGGTATATCTCCCTTTTTGTGCATGACTACTATAACAGCTTTATTCCACTGAGATGGTGTAACCTCGTTTAAAAGGCATAAGTTATATAATTTCGTCAATGCTTTCAATACTGTCTTTCCTCCTGCTTTAACTGCTTCAATAACGATTTGATCATCACCAGCTGCTTTATTGTTTTCATTCTATTTATTGACTTTAAGACTTCTTCGATTGTTATTTCTGGGATATCCTCTGAACCCACATTCTGGACTTTTCTCAACTTGGTGCCGTCTTTCTTCCCCCTTTCTCTATATAATTCTGTGTAAAATTCTTCAACTACCTTAATTATCTTATCTTTATCTGTTACCACTTTTCCATTTCGATCTGCGAGCTTAACAATGTTCTTCTTACCTAGAGCTTGACATCTCTTCAGCAGCTTTAAACTTTTATTTTTCTCGACAACCGTTGTAATCTTTTTTGTGTTATATTGTCGTACGTCCTTTCTCACTGCTTTATTAATATCTTTATTAAGTTGTTGTAGTACGCGTGCATTCGTATCGTTTTTGTTCTTAAGTTCTCTTCGTGCCTCCATAAGTCTTTTTGTTTCTTGACTGAGCTTTTCCTCCTTATCTCTCCTAGAATTTGTATTGCACTTTTTCTCTGCGTTCTTAATAGCTTTTATTAAGTTATCATTTAAGGTTTCGATATCCATAACGTCTATATTTGTTGTCTCTAGACATCTCAGAATTTCCTCTTCGAAGGACATGGTGTTTTCGACTGGATTCCATTCTATTGGGTGTGTTTTTGTTATCATTTTGTATCTTTGTTTTTGGAGATTTAGCACGATCTTCGCTTTTACCATTCTATGATCACTTCCCACTGAACAGCTATTTAGAACTGTTACATCATGGATCATGTCTTTGTTGTTGGTTAAGACAAAATCAATTTCATTTTTGGTGACTCCATCTGGAGTCACCAAAAATTTAATTTTTTTACTTCTAATTTAATGTCTGTATTTTGTCAGTTATTTTTCATGTACTTTTTAATTTAAAGCTGTTTAGTATAGTATTGATCCAGAGTAGTCAATCGATATGAAGAACCACTATTTTGTGAAGATAATCCCGACGATGTCATCTGGTGGCGTAGTTCCGTGACGACGCTAACTTGTGGGGCTAGTTCCGTAACGCTCGTTTTAGCATTTTACTAAAAAAATTAAACAACGCCAGTATAGAAGCTTCGCTTCAAAAATTTTTATGCTGTTACCTGCATTTTGAGCTCTTAAAATTTGGGTTTTAGTTTAATTTAAAGCATTGCCAATATTCAGGTAACTATATATAAAAATAAAAAAAAATTTAAATCCATAATTGTATTTGAAATAATAAACAGTACATAAATTAAATTTAGAACAAAATTTTCAAACGGTGCTGCCTTAAAACCAAATGATTTATTACTTCTTCTTTATCTAATCGAGTATTCTGATGAATAAAAATCAAGGCTAAACTATTTACTCTATCTTCGTAACATTTGTGTGGTCCATAAAGGTCGTATTCCATTTTAAACCTATTAGACTACATATTTGATGACAAAATACGAACCGAGAGTAGTGAATCCATATCAAAAACCACTATTCTATGACGCTACCCGTGACGACGCCTTTTCGTGATGCCAGTTACGTGAAGCTAGTCGAGCTTCGGTGGTTTCGGTTACTGGAATAAATTGTAAAAATTCTTCATGTACTTTATGATTTTCTACAAATCTAGTGCAAAATGATACCTAAATTGAACCACTAATGTTGGTGCTCTTATCACATAGAATATTAAAAAATTTGGCTTCAATTACTCGTTTTACCAAATTTTCCAGAACGATGATGGTGTCAACCCTTAAACGGACACACCGGTCTCTCAGACCTTTATTGCCACAATAGACTGAACTTTGACAACCCTGTTCGAGCTGCGGTTCTCCTCCCCCAGATATCCTTTCTTCAACTACCGAAGTACATAACGCGCGTAACCACTTCTTCTTTATTCTTGTATGTAGGCTTTAAAGCCTCTTTCTTCTTCAATATTAGCCTCCTAAATTGTTTAAATTGTCGCACCATCTTTCTCTTGGTCTGCGAATACTTCTTCGTTCATTTGGTGACTTATCTCATGCTATTCGTACTATTCTATCCTCTGCCATTTTACTGATATGTTCGTTGCAGTTTTGTTTCCGTATTGTCACCCATTCATTTATGTCTTTTATATTGAAGAATTATCTTCTTACGTTTTCGCTTCTCTCCCTATCCAACAGACTTTTTCCTGATATTCGTCCAAGTATTTTTAGCTCTGTTGTTTCTAGTAGTCGTCTCGTTTTAGATATGCCAGGTCTTGTCTTCGCCGTGTATATTAATATAGGTCTAATTGCTGCTTTATAATTGTTTTTGTGTCTTGTCTTGGGTGTTTGTTCTTCCAGATTGTGTCATTAAGATATTCCGCAGCTTTACTTGCTTTTAAGCTTTGTTATCGTATTTCTTCTTCAACATCTCTGTAACTAGTTATATCTATTCCCGGATATCTAAACCTTGCTTCCAGCTTTATTATTTTCCCATCAATTCTGGTTTTACACCGTAGTGGTATTTAGATGTTGTCATACATTTGGTTTTTTCTGCTAATAAGATCATATTGTATTTCTTAGTTGTTATATTGAAGATATGTGTTAATCTTTGGAGCTCGTCTTCTGTCTCGGCGATTAATGCGGCGTGGTCTGCATAACATAATATTTGACTTTCTTTGTTCCCCATTCTGTAGCCATGACCTTTACGTACTGCTTGTATTATTTCGTCCATTATTATATTAAAGAGTGTGTAACCACGATTAGTAGATATATACGTTTTGTATCTCTAAGGTACAAGTGCTCCGCTTTAACAGGCCAGGTATTTCGCATTACGCCAGTAAAAATACAGGTACGTAAGACCGGATGTTTCACATTATGTACTTTGTACATAATTATACTCGGTTCACAATTTGTTGATAGCTCACTACAAGTTTAATCCTAATTAGAGAACTGAAATACAGAGAGGATAGGTAATACGATATAATAGTAAAAACCAACCTGAAACTGACGATTTAAGATGTTTTCGACTAACCCACCTTGTATCTGCCGGAATACAATACAGCGGTCAAGCTTATAATCCGATTAGGAACGTATTTTGGCCGACCAGTGTCGTAGAGTATATGATTGAAACATTTATTTGAACTAAATAAATATATTTTTTAAATTGTATTTTTGTTTTAATAAAACTTATAATAAAATAAAATATTTTATTCAAAAATAAAGTTTTTTGCCATTTGTAAAAGATACATTTATTTAATTAAGGGGAAAGGCACCAAATGTGTTTTAAATGTATCCATTATTTTCGAATTCGGAGAAAACTAATAAATATTTTTGAAAAATTTAAAAGCAGAATGAAAGATTACATTATTACTGAGGGTATTATATATGTGTATACTGATGTATATTACAGAAAGTCCCTGAAAACTTCTACAATGTTTATTTTATTATGTTATGCAACAGGGGTGAAAATAAAAGAGAGAATATAGTATAATTTTTAATTGAAAATATTGCATGCAAAAGAAACTTTTTATTTATTCTAATAAATATTTTATTCTGCCTTTAAATTTTTCCAAAAAGGCTTTTTAGTTTTCTCAGGATTTGAAAAAAAATCGATACATTTAAAACACATTGAACATTTTGACAGGCGACGTTTTGCGCCTTTCCCCTTTAATACCTTACGATTACAACTACTATCACTTACCTTATATAATTACGATTAGAAAACTATTCAAATTCAAAATAAATAGGATCAACTTCGGAATCCGAGTCGTCTTGAGGGTTAATAATTAGCGGTTGTGTCTCTACGGTCGCATCAATTATGTTATCAAGATCCCACATTTTTTGTTCTTCTTCTATTACATGTCTTACTGCATCTTTCCAGTTTTGTTCTGTAATGTGTTGTAAAGACTCGTATAACAATTCACGTACAGCTTGTATTTTATATGACGTATTTTTTCTAGCCACATAACTTTTCATTTGTGCCCAAATGAGTTCAATTGGATTTATTTCGCAGTGGTAGGGTGGAAGTCTAAGGACTGTGATGTTTCTCCTTTCCGCCATTTTGTCAACTACGTATTTCTTGAACTTAGATTTGTGTTGCCGGGCAATTTTTAAAAGTTCTGCTTTTACCATTCCATCTTCGTAAGGCAGGTACTTATTCCGCAGCCAGTCAAGAATATCCTGTTTTTTCCACGCAGTCGTTGGAAGTCTTTCTACTAGTCGTGAATGATAAGGTGCATTATCTAATACTATAATTGAATTTGGTGGTATGTGTTCAATCATCTGCACAAAATACTCTTCGAAAACATCAGCTGTCATCTCCTCGTGATAGTCTTTTGTGCTTTTGGACTGAAATTCCAACAAACCATGCTTAACAAATCCTTTTTCACTGCCAATGTGAGAAATTATTAATCTACTGCCTTTACCAGAAGGTGGGGAGATACCAGTAGACCAACCTTCCATAAAGGCTTGCCTGGAGCTTAATATATTTTTATCTGACCAAACTTTTTTTAGAGTATGACCTGAGTTTACCCACGATTCATCCTGGTAGAAGATTGGCCTTCCTTCAGCCCGGAATTTTCGTATGGATCTTAGATAATTTCTTCTCCAACATATTATCTCCTCCCGGTCAATCAAAAGTGATTTTCGGTCTGATTTCTCCCACCGGAAATTTAATTCTTTTAAAACTTGCCACAATTTAGTTCGTCCGATATGAGGCAAATCCGGATCATCTCTAACTTCTTGTAAAATTTTATTTAGGTTTGGTATTTCTTTTTTGAAAAAAAAATCCATGAATTTTCCTTCGAATACCATTTTTGGCAAATTCATCAAGTTCAATAGGCTTTTTCCCTCTCTTTAAGTGTTCGTTTGTGTTTGGGTTAGCTATACCGTGTTTTTTTCTTTCTGATAGGAACCTATATATAGTTGACTCCCCTACGCCAGTCATGTTGGCACAACTTTCGACTATGTTGCGAACAGTGTTTGTGGGATTCTGAGAAACCAGAGCATCGTGAACATTCAGGACAATAGTCTTCTCTCTTGGTGAATAGACAGACTTACTGACTGTACGCAACAGTACCGGTGTAAAACTTGATGATGTTGATGATGAAGCCATCACAAACAATCCAACAAAACGAGCACGAGCGAAAGGTACGTATATGTTCGTAGGTATATGGAATAAAAAATCACTCACGCACTGCATATAATTCGCAAAAGAAATATTCGAGACGCTAATTACTGCCGTAGAAGCGGAAACACCGACGAGCCGTAAATTACATGCGATCAAAAACGTACTAAACAAACAAATTGTTTTCGTTCGTAATAACTTCACCCTTTTAAGTTAAGTTTCGAATATAAACTAAACAGACGAGGTACGTGGCCAAATCCGGCATCTATACCCATTATATTATTAAAAATCTGGGGAATTCCATCCTAATTATCTTGCAACCGATAGTACCTTCGGATATAAATACCAGGTTTTCTAGTAAAGTGATTAAACGCGAAGATTAGTATTGAAATATCCAAAGAGATAAGGTATTCTTATTTACAAAATTGTTAATGGTTAAATTATTATTTTTATTAATATAATATAATAACCAACATTAGCCGTGAAAGTTTTAATTGTTTTTTACTAAATATATCAGTATTAAAACATTATTAATATTAATATTAATTTTAATGAATAAACACCTCAGGAACGCCTATGATGATACAAATTTTACGACCGTTTGATGATTTTGAGGCATATTTCGTGCTATCAACAATTTGTGAACAGAGAATAGTCTTAGTAATAATTCCAAAAACGCCTTTTATTATTTTTAGTTTCCACTACAATGGATATTTCTTCCGCGAGCAGTGGAAATGCATCAAAACATCTAACCAGAATAAGAGCTAATTTCAAAGACAAAGATTTTAAGCAACAAAGATTTATGGAGTGGTATATGGTAAATAACGTCGTAATGGTATATAACGTGGTTGTTAAATTAAATGACCATTTATTTGGAAAACAACAGTACACTTTTACATAACATTACTTATTCTAATCGTAGTTCGTACTCCCTCATAATTATCAACACGCGATACAATAACTTGCCATCTTGACGTTAAATTAGTTCTGATCTCCCAGATAATGATTGTTGTCGCTTTTATAGTGGACATTTCATATATCAGCAGTTTATTAGTGTGTCAAGTTTGTTTAATGACCTACGACAATCATATGTCTTGATTGGCAGTAGTGCTGACTTACAAATTCTAACTCGAGTATATTTATAAATGTCCTCGATTCAAATTATTAAACATATTTTATATAAACAAAATGCGAAACTATGATACGCGTTTTTCATTTTAACTTATTTTTTATATGAATTATAATAATTTAGGAATAATACCACAGGTATTTATAGAACGATGATGAATTTAATGACTTATATAGATCCGGACTATGTACAAAGAGATGAAGAGCAGTAGATATCACAAGAAGAAGTCAAAATACACGAAGAAAGTGACAGTAGTGTTGGAAAAGATGACCTTCTTGAAGCTGATCAAGAATTTATTGGTAAAAGCGCTAACCAATATGAGGAAGAAAATGATAGAGAACCTCGTTTTTGAAATGACAGAAAATACAAGAAGGAATACAAATGGTTAAAAAGTGCAAAATAGAAATTTGGAAATGCTTATTTTTTTATTATTGAGTTAATGCCTCGACAACTATGATCATTGGCATGGTACAGTCAGGTACCTAGTGTAGTGTGTGTGTGTGTTTAGAGTAATTGTCTTGATACTTAGCAAAGTCGACGTCATTGTCTTTGCTTAGAGACGCTAATTGTATCCGAACGTCTACGGTCCCTCCGGTGAGTACCGATCGCACAAGGATAGAAATTATTTTCATTCATTAATTTTTAATAAACGAAAATTTCTCCACCCAGATGAGATTCGAACTCACGACCTTTAGGTTTAAAGGTAGGCGCTCTTACCACTGATCCACAGAGGGGTTTGAAATGCTTATTTGATAAACCATTGATTAATATAATTGTTCAACGCCAAATTAATTTCAATTAGAAGCAAACTAAAACTTGAAATTAAAAATTCAAATTATAGAGATACTGATACTGTACAGGTACATACATTTATCGGCTTGCTAATGTTCAATTTTTTAAATCTGGTTATGAAATCATGAACTCGATATTTGCAAAGGACCTAGGGATCAACACTTTATGGATTTGCTACTAATATAACTGTAACTTGGGGGATGAAGGGGTAGAATGCGAAAACACGGAGTTGATTCCAGTTTACTCCAATTAGCCTCTTCTACTCAAATCCGACTCTCACCTTCACGCTAGTGTCCCCTGTTAACGGAGCAACCCAACTGGAGACCCAGTAGCCAACTGCCACGAGACTGGGTGAAATGGCCCTCCGAAAAGGGGGTTTGGCGTTGGGTTAACTACCCAACCCTGTAAAAAACCTATTGTTATGAGAGCTATAAAGAAAGAACCGATGTCTAACCTACGACGAACTCGCAAACGTAATAATGATAATGATTTAAAAATTTGCACATGAATTAAGAAGCCTCTATCAGCCTGGAGCCACGGCTTTGCTCGTACAAGAATGAATGCCAAAGCAGATATCATCTGATCTGATTACCTCACGGAAAATACTGCAATTACGACCTCGAATATCTTGGACTGATATTAATCACTAATTTCATATTAGTTACTGATTTATGTAAGCGAATTTCAATATAGTCGATCGATTAAGCATTATTAGGAACTGTATAAAGGGAAAGTTCGCTAATATTAGCATTATTAGCATCCATGCTCCAACGGAAGAAAAAGAGGATAATAAAAATGACATGTTCAATGAGGCACTAGACTGAGAGTACGATGAGTGCCCAAAAAATGACATCAAAATAATAGCAGAAGACTTTAATGCCAAAGTCGGAAGGGAGAATATATTTTCACCCACCATCGGAAAATAAAGCCTTCCTGTAGACTTTAATGATAATGGTCTCAGAATCATAAACTTTGTAATATCTAAGAACATGGTAATACCTGGGACATGATTTTCTCATAAAGATATACATAAGAGAACTTGGAAATCTCTGAAATGTCTGTTCAGATTTGCCGCAGGTAGTCAGCGGTTCTCAAATTAAAAATGTACGGTTTTCTTAATTTGATAATACCACATTAGGGATTTTTTTAATAAAATAACTTTGTATTATGTTTTATAATAATTGAATATCATAATGTAAATTGATAAACAATGAGTATGAAATATACAGGGTCATTCACGCAGCATGTTGGTTAAAAGTTTTCAAAGTTCTGGTGGTCACTGGTTTTTGCAAACTTGGAATAATGGGTTATGTAAAGCATTCTTTTGGATGAATGAAAAGCATTCTTTTCATTTGGATTAGAGATTAATACCAAAAAGACCAAATTTATGATCATCTCCAGAAACTTAGATGCACTTGAAAACTCCACCATAACACTGAATACTAAGTCCATTGAAATAGTGAGTAAATTTAAATACCTGGGATCGTGGCTTTTTGAAGACTGGGCATCGGACAGGGAAGTAAAATGTCGCATTGAGCAAGCTCGACAAGCTTTCGTAAAATTCAAGAAAGTACTGACTTGTTCAGAGTTTGATCTTCAACTGAGACTAAGGTTTACTAAGTGCTACGTATGGTCAGTGCTGCTATATGGCGTAGAGGGCTGGACACTCAAAACGAGGGATATAAACAGATTAGAAGCTTTCGAAATGTGGCTTTATCGCCGTATCCTAAAAATACCATGGACAGCGAAAATCACAAATATAGATGTCCTTAAAAGAATAAACCAAGAACGCCAACTTTTCGAAACCATCAAGAAAAGGAAAACGGCGTATCTAGGTCACATCATGCGAAATGAAAAATACCAGTTCCTCCAACTTATAATCGAGGGTAAAATTGAAGGCAAGAGAGGAATGGGACGCAAGAAAATGTCCTGGCTCCGAAACATAAGGCAATGGACAGGGATTAACGACATACAATCTCTGATACATATTGCAAGAAATAGAGAATTAATGGAAAATGTGATCGCTAACATCCATTAGTGGATTTGCATCTGAAGAAGAAGAAAGTATTCTTCATTTTTTAAATATTTTCATTCTTCTAGCACTTCCGGTTGTACCGGAAGTCGCTCATTAAGTTTCTAATTTTAAATGGAAACTGTGCTTTTTGTTATTTGTTTACAATCTAGGTAAAATTCTGGATTGATTTTTATTGGGATACCATTCTCGAAAAAATAGCCGTTTTTATGAATATTTAAAGTTTTGAAAAATTTTTCATATTACACATGCAACTTCAAAAATTAATATTGTGGTTAATATTTATGTTAAAAAAACAAAAATTCTTTTTCAGCGTGTACTAAACTCTATTTTTATTTAAGCATAAAAAAATTTGCCAATGTTAATATTGGGTGTTCAAAATTTTGTATTTATTTTTATTTTTATATATTTTATAAATATATCTATAAAAATATATATCTATATAAAACAAAGACTTATTCCTACTTCCCACACACACCTTCCCAAACCCACCGAGGTAGGTTGTCCTCCTGCGGTACAACCAGCCCCGGCTTTCCTCCGCCCCTGGTCTTTGGAGCCAGGTCTCGACTATTTCGCGGTATCACCCGTCAGGCAATGGGAGATTTCCGTGTATTTACATTTAAGTGGTAGGTTAGCCCATTTGGCTTTATCACTACCGGTCAAAGCAATTGTTCGGCGATCTAATGATGGTTGTGTGTGCCGATACTTGCTTTCCCTTTTCTGCACCAAGTGCAGTCGAGAGCGAGCAAGCATCGAATCCTTTCATCCGTCGTCTAATACCCAGTCATTCGTCCAGTCATGTCCTTAATCTACCTTACTTGCTAATCTAATTTTTTTGGTGCTTGCATTCAAGAGCGTCGTGCGGCGTTCCTCCGGCTCTCTCCTGCATGCGGTTTTTGTTTTATTTTTTTTTGTTTTTTTTTTGTGGTTAGTACCCTTTTGTGTTAATTTTTCTATCTACGTCTTAATCTATGGACAGGTATCATCACTATCTGACTCGCTATCCGATTCATCTGAATCTTCATCTGTACGAATAATTAAAGGTCTTACTTCATCAATAACTTGTTCTATTTCATATGACTCTAAATTTTTTTTTCAGTATGCTCAATACATTTCCGCCATTGTTCCTCATTGACTTGGTTTAGTGCATCTTGCCAGAGTTGTAAAACGCTGGCTTCGTCGGTGGTCTTACATGCATGTTTATCATAGTAGTTTTTAGTGATGCCCCACACCAATTCAATTGGATTGTACTGGCAGTGATATGGTGGTAGTCTTAGGACCTCATGACCATATTTTAGTGCCATTTGGTCAACGACAATTTTTTTCTCAGTAATGTGTTCTTTGCACTTATTTAATAATTCAGCTTTTAAAACTAGATGTTCGTGTTCTATATTTTTCTCCGACAGCCACTTTCTTAAGTCTTTTTTTTCCAGCTGCTTGTGGGAAACTTTTCCTCCTCTCTGGTGTGATACGAAGCATTGTCTAAGACTATTAATGACGGATTTTCCAGATTTTTTAATAATTTTTCCTCAAACCAATGTTCAAAAATATCGGCGTCCATATTTCCGTGGTAATCATCAGTTTTTTTTGTCGAAGAAAATATAAGACTAGCATTGGGTATAAAACCTTCCGTATTTCCTGCATGCAATATAATATATCTTTTGCCATTACTCGCACTAGTACTCGAATAGCATTTGGTAGAATCATCTTGCCAGGATGATTTGGTATTATTTCCTTTCGCAAAAATCCATGTTTCGTCAAGAAACACAAATTGTCTGGCAAATTCGGAATTCTTGTTTTTTAAATAGTTTCTTATAAATTTCCACCTTTTTCCAACAACATTGGACAGCTCGCACAACACTTTACGATTATTGGTTTTTTTGTATCTAAAACCCATAGCTTTTAATACTTTTGATAAACTGGTCAAACCCATATCACAAAGTTCTCTGTCCTTTATTTTTTGAATAAGTGTCTTTCTTGTAACATGTTCTTTTGCTTTGTACATGTCATAAATGATATTTCTGATTGAGATTTTAATACCTTGTGGCAAGTCGAGGGTTTTCGGATGCAAACGAATCCTTTTATTTTCCTTACTTAATTCCTCCTCACTCATTTTGCGAACTCTTTGCAAGGTCCGTTCTGAAATTCCACAAGCTGCACTTGTCCTTTTTTGAACTGCCAGTACTGATGTAATTGGTCCCATGTTGATTTTTTCTAAAGTAAAATAATTTTCCACTTTCAACACAATTCGACGCTCACTCGGAGATAAAAACTTATATTTAGGTGTTCTATCGTTTTCTTGTACGTTATCCATTGTCACTATTGAAAACCGGCAATCGTTGAGGCCGATGAGTCCGGTCAATGGAGAGCCTCGACTCCGCTGACTGTTTGCTATTTTTGCAAATATAACTACTAAAATTATCCAGTTATGCGACCGCAAAGAATAGATGCACTCCTCGAGACAATTTTATGTGAAATAAAATTATAAAAGTTTTTTTCAATAAATTATCATCACAAAGCATTTAATTTGCGTTTTTTCACGATTTATAAAAAAATTGTTTTGGTAGCGCTGATTTATCCTCAAGTACTACAGTCGACCAGTAGGAGGTTCGGTACAAAAAAGCAGGTAGAAAAGCACCAAATCATTGTTACAAATGCATAAATTTTGGCGATCCTACTTGCTTGCAGTGCAGAAGAAAAGTATGCAATAATTGTGCTGTAATGGGGGTCTAACTTTATTATTAATAGTAATTATTGAAAATCGGTGTGTTTACATTAAATAGTTTTCAAGTTTTTTAATATTTTTTTAGTATGTCTGTGTTAAAAATTAAATTTTCAAAATAGTAGGATCAGTATGTTCTTTTATGAATAAAAATATGAGATTACGAATCCAAAATAAAAATAAATGTTTTTATGTAGATATTTTTGCGCCATCTCTCTGAGACCGGATGTTTCCCATTATGTACTATAGACGCATGTTTCGGTTTTAGTAATTAAATATGATAACGATTTTATTTAGAATTTATAACTGATGTAAGTCGTATTTTATCTGACAGTTCTTAAATGATTGGTCAAAATATGATATCCAGACCCAATTCTAAATTTTAAAAGAGACCTAAAGTTTCCTTCTCCTCTTTGTGGTGGGATGTTAAAATTAAAAGGTCCAAAAATTCCGATGATCTTAAAAAGACTGTTCCATTTTAGCAAGAGAAGTAGGTCTTAATAAAGAACTTAATAAAGAATTAATGGGATTCTCCATTTTTTTATATTTAAAATTTTTTTCTTTGTCAAACATTACTAGCATATTGTCCTTTTCTCCAGTATATGTTACTAAAAATTACTATTTTTATTTGGAATAAGCCACAATATAAGTTTAAAATAGGTTTATTGACGTTTTAATTTCCACCTTGGAAGTCGTTCTCAAAACATCACATAACTTTCAGACACTATTGAATAACATGAAAAATCCAACGACAATTAGCCATCAACTCAGAAAAAAACGCAAGCAGTCATATCCAAAAAGAGAAGAGACACCCTAGACTGTGGGGGGTTTCAGTTAAGACTGAAAACAAAAATAAGACTGATTAACACTATCATACTTCAAATAATAACAGTCTCAAAGAAGCGGTAAATGTGCCACGAAACTGACGGGGAAAGAAAAAGCCAGGAACTATCCAAGCCCAATACTGCGATAGATAATAAGATATAATACGTTATATTAATGGAAGCACATTTAACCAAAACAGCAAATCATGGCCAACTTAAAAATGTAGATAATCGTAGCTCTATCAACAGAAGACAACCAAACACATTTTTTTTTTGAACCTATTCTCTATCCTTCCATTGTTGGATATAGGTCTCCCCCAGTTCTCTCCATCTTTCCCTATCTTGAGCTGTTCTCTGCCATGTGGGACCTCCTTGTTTCCTGATGTCATCTTTCCACCTCATCTGTGGTCTGCCTCTTGATCTCTTTGCATTGTATGGACGCCACTTTCCGATGGCATTGTTCCATCGTCCGTCTTGGAGACGTTCATTGTGTCCAGCCCATTTCCATTTCAGTTTTGCTGCTTGTTCTATCGCGTCTACTGTCTTTGTTCTGGTTCTGATCCACTGGTTACGTTTTCTATCTCTAAGTGATACACCCAACATTTGTCTCTCCATCGCTCTTTGTGCCTTCCTTATCCTATCCAAATTGGCCTGTGTAAATGTCCATGTCTGTGCTCCGTAGGTGAGCACCGGTATGATACAGGAGTTATATACCTTGCTTCGTAAGTATAGAGGGATTGTTTGATTTTTTAGAACGTAAGAAAGTTTGCCGAACGCTGCCCATCCCATTCTTACTCGTCTCGATATTTCGGCTGTTTGATTTTCTCTATTAGCTCTGATTGCTTGTCCTAGATAGATATACTCATTTACCTGTTCTATTTTTTCTGTTTTTATTTTTATTGCCTCTTGGTCTTCCGTGTTTGTCATTACTTTTGTTTTGTTGAAGTTAATTTTTAGGCCTTTTTGCAGTGATTTTTCATGAAGTTCATTCAGCATTAATTCCAGTTCTTGTCGTTCCGAGGAGATCAGGAGTATATCATCCGCATATCTAAGGTGATTTAGGTATTTTCCGTTAATACATATTCCTCTGTTTTCCCAATCTGTTGATTTTATTATGTCTTCGAGGGTCAAGGTAAACAGTTTAGGTGAAATTATATCGCCTTGTCGGACTCCTCGTTTAACTTTTATATTATCCGTTATTAATTTGTCGTCCAGAATTACGGTCATGGTTGCGTTTTGGTAAATATCATGTATCAATTGTCGGTATCTTGAATCTATTCTACTATTGACCAGAGCTTCTTCAACCGCCCAGTGTTCAATGCTGTCGAAAGCCTTTTCATAATCTACGAATGCTAAGTACAGCGGAAGGTTGTATTCATTGGTTTTCTCAATTAAGATTTTAAGCGTATGTAGATGGTCGATTGTGCTGTGTCCTTTTCTGAATCCGGCCTGTTCCACTGGTTGGTAGTTATCAAGTTTATAGGTTAGTCGGTTGTTTATTATTCTTGTGAAGGTTTTATATAGTTGTGAGAAAAGGAAAATAGGACGGTCCAAACACATAGCACTGACAATTTTAATAATCCACAAGGAATTTACATTCGTGTAGTTGGCTGTATACCATATATTAAAAAATTTATTAAAATCCTTTGTAAAAGGTATATATTTAAAAACCCAAACGGGCTATGTTAGACAAAACGTTTTCGGAATCCATATTCCATCATCAGTGTCTAGGAGTACATGAATGTAGCCACTAAATATATGGGTAAAAACCCGTTAACAAAAAATTAGTTACATTTGGTTTACAGTATTTCTTATAAAATGTTATGATGTTAAAGTTACCGTTGCAACTTCAGTTGCTTCATAAAGTCCTCGTAGACACACCGTCTCAGGGCTAGCAACTTCAAGTGGAGTCATATGTCGCCATGTTACCTAATCCAACGGTAACTTTAACATCATAACATTTTATAAGAAATACTGTAAACCAAATGTAACTAATTATTTGTTAACGGGTTTTTACCCATATATTTAGTGGCTACATTCATGTACTCCTAGACATGATGATGGAATATGGATTCCGAAAACGTTTTGTCTAACATAGCCCGTTTGGGTTTTTAAATATATACCTTTTATAAAGGATTTTAATACATTTTTTTAATAAATAATTTTAATAATGACTAATGATATTCCTTATCAGACATCTCTCAAAAAAAAATACAAAGAATCCAAAAAAACAGCTTTGGCTCACTAAAAAAATTACAAAACTACTAACAAAAAGGCGAAAGACACCAAAAAAATTAACAAAAAACCCTAAACGATAAACGATAAAAAACGATACGATAAACTTATAGTGATCTCATTTTGATGATCTCATGAATTCATTTTTTGCTGGAGTATGGTTGAAAATGAGTGTTATCTGTGCAAATCGTAGCTCCACGATAGCTGGTACATTCAATTGGGTTTTGTTGTCAATGTATCATCCCTCTCTAGTTTGCCTCTTATGATTATTAAAGTTATATTTTCTAATATTCTTTATACATTTTTACTTTATGTGCCATTAGGGGTTAGCCCCCAAAACCCCTCTGGGTGCGCCACTGACAAAAATTGTATGTATAATCAAAGATCTGAACACGTCAAAGATTCCACGTCAACACTAGACATCAATAAATTAGCAAAATATTGATTTATAGTTATACATATTTTCCTTTTATTTTAACTGTTTTAGTACTGTAATAGTATATTACATAACGAGAGTTGTAGAAGCTTATTACATGGAGTAAAAAAGTTGCGCGCGAACTGGTAGCGGCGAGCGCAGTAATTTTACAAGCATGTAATAAGCTTACAACTCAAGTGGTGTACTATACTTTTTCTACCATTATTTTCGTTTATAAAATAAAAATTAAATTACCACTATATTTACACTGACAGAATTATAATTTTAATCTGTCAAATAACGTCTGTTTATTCGTTTCCATGGTAACTCGACCAACTGACTTACGAGGCTTATGTGATATTACACATTTTTATAAACTGAAGCGTAATTTTTTTACTACGTGCTAGTCATTACGTGTCAGTATCTGTTATGATGCATTTACTTAGCATCCAAATAGTTAGATAATATACAATTTACTAGTAAGAGAGTAGAAAAATATAATAACAACCTTTGGGAACGGTTATAATTGGTGTGGTTCCTAGTCCACATTGCATCCTCGACAACGATTTGCCTCCACTGTTTTCTGTCTTGAGCAACCTCTATCCAATTCTCCACGCCCATAGTGCTTAGGTCTCCTGCTATAATATCTCGTCGCCGGAGACGAGGGCGTCCGCGTGGTCTCCTTCCAGTTGGGACTTTCTTCCACACCAGTCATACTGTTCGTTCGTCAGAATGTCTTCTGAGGTGTCCTTCCCATTGGAGTCTTCTGGACTTTATTTCTTTTATGATGTTGGCGTCTGGGTAAAGTTCATCGAGCTCTTTGTTAGTTCTTATCCTTCCTTAGGATTTTTCTTTCCCAAACACATAGTCTCTCTTCGTTTGCCTTTGTTATCGTCCACGTTTCGCTTCCATACATCACAACAGATCGTATGATTGTCTTATAGACCTGCATCTTCGTACGTCTTGTTAGTTTTTTTGATTTTATAAGGTTTTAGAGGGCAAATAGACATCTGTTGCCGGCCTGAATCCTGTTGTTTATTTCTTGTGATCCGTTATTGTCTTCAGTTATTGTTGTTCCAAGATACTTGAATTCTCTAACGCGCTCAAAGTTAAAGTCATCGATGGTGATGTTCTGACCGATTCTATCTCTGCTTTGGTTATTGCGGCTCATATACATATATGTCGTCTTGTTTTCGTTGATTTGGAGCCCCATCTTCTCTGCTTCCTTCTCGAATCTCACGAAAGTCTCCTTCATCCTTAATTGTGTGTTTCCTATTAGATCGATATCGTCTGCAAATGCTAGTAGTAAGTTTGGTCCTTCTAAATGAAATACTGTTTTCGGTTTTTCGATTCTTGCACTTATGATTATGTGCTCCAGAGCTAAGTTGAAGAGTTGTGGTGAAAGTGCATCTCCCTGTTTAGTCCATTGTTTATTTCAAATATCTCCAAGTATTGTTGTCCAACTCTCACCTTACATCGTAACCCTTCCATACACATCCATATCAACCGGACTAGTTTTTTGGAAAGCCAACTTCCTGCATCGCTGTCTACAGTCTGTCTCTGCATACTCTATCAAATGCTTGTTTAAAATCTATGAACATCTGATGAAGCTCACGATTAAACTCCCAGCATTTTTCCATTATCTGTTTTATTATGAATATCTGGTCAATAGTAGAGCGGCCCGGTCTAAATCCGCATTGATAATCTCCATCGATTTCTTCTGTGTAAGTTTTGGTTCTTTCTAGCAGGATGTTTGCAAGGACTTTGTACGTGATGTTTAGGAGTGTTATTCCCCTGTAGTTAATACATTGCTTTTTGTTTCCTTTTTTGTGTATTGGTACAATAACCCCTTCTTTCCATTCATCTGGCATTGTTTCTTCTCGCCAAGTGTACTTACTTTGTACAAACTTCATGTTTTAAAGGTTATACCATCGCTACCTGGTGTCTTATTATTTTTAAGTTTTTTAATTGCCTGTATTACTTTTCGTATGTAGGGTATTGGTCTTCTATTTCAGCTGTATATACCTCTATGTTTGATGTATTTCTGGTATATTGGTGGTTTCAATAGTTCATAGAAGTATTCCTTCCAGGTTTTTAGGATCTCCTTGTCATCCGTGATAAGCTTCCCGCTGTCGTTTTGAAGAAAGTTTCCATGTCTTCCTTGGTACTCGGTCTTGATATCTGAAACTCTTTGAAGAACTGTCTCGCTTGTTTGCTCTTTCTTTTTTCTTCTATATCTCTGATACTCCTATATCTCTGATATTTGTTCCTGATACTCCCTCTTCTTCCTTTTCATTAGTTTTCTTGTCTGTGTTCTTCTTTGTCTATACATTTCATTGTTGTTGTGCGAAGAGTTTTGTAGCATGTTCCTTTTAGCCATATTTCTTGCTGTTATGGAGTTCAGGCAATCATCATCGAACCATTTTTTTGTTGTTTTCTTTTTGTGTCCTAGTATTTCATCTGATACGCTTGTCAAAGCTAATTTAATATTTTTCCAAGCTGAGTCTATGTTGTTATAGTGTTCTGTCTGTGTTAGAGCGATTTTTATAGCCTTTTGAAATTTCTGTTCTGTCTCCTTATTACGTAGAACTTCTGTATTCCATAATTGTGTTGGTGTATTCTTGTGTGTTTTTTGGACGCTATTCTTGTCCTTGTTGGAGGACGATTGGAGGACGTCCAACAAGGTGGTCGGACGATTTAAAGCGCATCCAGTCTAACTGGATTCAAGTTGCTCAAGATCGGATGCAATGGAATTATTTACGAGAGGCCTATGTTCAGCAGTGGACGCAAAATGGCTAATGATGATGATGATGATTCTTGTCCTTATCTTCGCTTTTATTAGAAAATGATCCGTGTCTCCATCAGCTCCTCTTAGGCTTCTTACGTCTAGATAATTACTACCCCTCCTGGCATCTACTAGAACATGATCGATCTGATTTTTTGTGACGCCGTCGTTGGAGACCCATGTTTGTTTGTGTATTTTTTTGTGTTCGAACATTGTCGATATTATTAGTAGGTTGTAGGACGCTGCAAAGTCTATTTACCTTGTTCCATTATCGTTGCTGACATCGTGAACACTATGGTTACCTATTTTGGTTTGTACGCTGCTTCCTTCCCAATCTTTGCATTGAAATCTCCTAAGATAATATGCATGTCCTGTTTGGGTAGATTATTTATCAATTCCTCTAGTTTCTTATAGAAGTTATCTTTTACACGCTTTTCCTTTTCCTCTGTCGGTGCATGGGCAGCAACTAGGTAATATTTATGTAGTTGTCCTTTAAGTCTGATATAACAGAGTCTTTCATTTATTATTTTATATTATTTCATAACTTATTTTCCGCTTTCCTTAAAAAACTATCGAACTTACCAAGTATAAAGAGTATAAAAGATTGTAACTACTTAACCCATTCATGCCCAAAACAGGTTTTTTTAGCATCTCTAAGGGTAGTCAATATGTGAATAAAAACGATCGCAAATGGTTAAAAATTTACTTTCTAATTGGTGCTGCAAAAACTCAACACTGGGCACTTACGTTATAAAATAAATGCACAAATCAGAAACAAATTTATTTGACAAGAGTACACAAGAATTAAAATATTCAAATATGGCATAGAAAAAAACAATTTTCGTGGACCGCAATATTACATTTGATACATTTTTTGATTGTTGTTGAGTGTCATAAACCAAAAGTAGTTTGTTTTTCTTGCTGCCCTACGAGATGCCCAACATTATCAAATCTAATGTCAACCACAATTCGTTTTACTGTTGAGTGCAAAGGTCCTGATTTAGAACGTTGAATGCCTGATCTTTAAAAGCGATATACCATTTTCTGTAAAATGTAAAACATTTACGTTTTACGTGTTACGCTCTGTGACTCACACAGGTAGTGTTGGGTTCCTAATACCCTAGCAAAGCTGTGCCAGGGCGATATGTCCAAGGAATTTAGACCTTTGACACCTCGTCTTGTCACCACTTCGAGACGGTCGGCGTCCAACTAAAAACCTCTCCTCTGTCACACCAGACATCAGGATAGAAGGGCCGTTAAGGCAAACATCTCTTCTGATGCCCTGCTATCACCCGATTCCCATTCTTTCTCCGACACATTCATCGAGGAAACCACACCCACACGAACCACCAAGAGACTTTTAACCCCCTGCCTTAGCGAGGCTGCCATCTCTCTCGCGTCGTCTGTCTCTCATTCTACTCATATTTCGGCCTGCGACAGTCCAAACCCCACCAAGGTGCTACTCGCTTGTTTTAGAATTCTGTTGCGAGTTCCCTCTCCTCTCGTTCTTTTGAAGAGAGCAGCTTCCTGATAAATTTGTGGATCCGTGTCCACCACCACTCATCCTCATCATTTTCTCCACCATTTCTCTCACGGAATCAAACATTCTGCAGTTACGCTCTTTTACAAACTTCTTCTTTCATCCGCCCAACGCTCACACTCCAACATCGTGTGTGTCACAGTATCCGAGAAACCACAGTAAAGGCACTGATCGGACTGAGCCCTCCTAAACCTGAAAGGGTAGCTGCGCAAGCAGCCATGGCCTGTGAGCATTTGCGTTAGATAATAATCCAGCTGCCTATGCCCACAGTCCACCCAGTTTCGAAGGTTCGGGATTAGTGACTTCGTCCACTCCGCCACATCACGTGTTGCCTCCCACTCTTGTTACCACTGACCGATTGAAACTAATCTCTCGGCCAGTCTTATCTCATTCATTTCTCGCTCTCCAATGTTCCGCCCCCTACGACTGTGAATCCTTGGCCTTTCACCTGCCAGCACATGTAAAGGAACACAGCCGGTGATAACCCACAAAGCGGCAGCTGACACAGTCCTGTAGGCACATGCTACCCGCAGCAGACTAGTTCTGTCCACGCGTACCATAAGCCTCTTGTAAGTTGGTATTTCTACCGCCTCACTCCAGACTGGCGCCGCGTAGAGGACGACAGACTGCACAACACCGTGGAGCGCCCTTCTCCTTTCGGATTTGGGACCACCGATATTAGGCATTATCCTCCCATCGCAGCCATTCTCTGAATAGCTCTGCGGGTCACCCCCCTCAAATGTTCCCACAACTCCCACCCGTTGGAGAGTAACTCCCAGATACTTGACGTACTTTTTGGCGTCACTCTCGCTCCCACGCACTCAAATTCAACCCTATCTCTCTTTCTGTAGCCTCTGAGTACTACAGCCTCCGTCTTATCCTCCGCGAGAGAAAGATCATGCTCACTCATCCAATCCTCAACTAGGACACACGCACGCGTAATCCGAAGCAAGAGTTCCTCCCTGTCCCGTGCCGCCACCAGCATAGCAAGGTCGTCCGCGAATGCGAAGGGTGTCACACCCTCCCCATATTCGCAGTTTAAGACCCCGTCATATGCCAGGTTCCACAGCGTCGGACCCAGGACGGAGCCCTGCGGGACCCCAGCCGTTACATCCACCATCACATCATTTTCCACCACAATCTTCCTCTCGGAAAGATAATCAGCAACCACATTCCTCAGATACCCAGGACAGTTCCTTGCTTCCAAAGAGCTCATTACGTGACCTCACTGCAATGTATTAAAAGCATTTCGGACGTCAAAGAGAATCAGGATGACTCATCGATGATCAGCCCCAAGACTTTTACCCTGGCAGAATTCTACCTGTACGCTCAGTCCCAATTTTACTCATATGCATAATACTCTCATCATATACACCCCAATCTACCTGATATCTCCGTCATCTCGACAGGCAAGGTTTGAGTCTACCTCCAACTTCCCTTGTCTTACCAATCGAAAAGCCGATGAATTGGTGCTCCGTGCCAGTTTACTTCGCTAGTACTGCACAGTCCTTGATACATCGGGCGGTTCCCTGCGTAGCGAGGGTGACGTCGATGTACGATCTGGAATCGCCTCTCACAAAAGTTGGCTCCAAACCTGTGTTTAAAACTACTAGATCTAGTGCCCCGATCCATTCTATTGACATTTGACTCCGAGTGTCAGTGATCGGCGAGCCCCATTCAGCAGATTTTGCGTTGAAGTCGCCGAGCACCACGCACTCGTTACCCAGTCTCCTCACCTCTTATCTCACGTACCACTATATTCGGTAAAATATAGCAGAATACCAGATTCAATCTCTCCATTTCCACCGATATATAGCCCATATGAGCGTCAATCCCATACACCCTTAATATGCGATTACAGATATGCTCACCGACG
>OU898280.1:124350679-124395679 GCA_918026665.1 Diabrotica balteata | reverse complement strand
TCTAAAACCAGCTTGTTCTTTCGACTGGTATCCATCGAATTTTGTCGTCAATCTATTGGTTAAAATTTTTGTTAGGAGTTTATACATTACATTGAGGAGTGTTATAGGACGGTAGTTTTTTATATCTGCTTTATCCCCTTTCTTGTGTAGGATAATGGTTACTGATTCCTTCCAGTTGTTTGAGATTCTTTTTTCTTTTAATATCTTGTTAAAAAGGGAAGGTAGAGTATTAATTACCACTTTTCCACCATATTTCAGCATCTCTGCAGTTATTCCATCTTTTCCAGGCGATTTGTTGTTTTTCATTTCTTTCAATGCCTTCTTTATTTCTGATTTGCTTATTTCTGGCTGTAGCTCTGAGTTGACATTTTTTTATTTTAACCTTAAGTTGGTTTTTAATTTCTTCTGGTGGTTCCTTTTTTGTTTTATATAATTCTGAGTAGAAATGGTGGATTATATTTATGATGTCATCTTTAACGTTTGTTTCTACTCCATTTACATCTTTTATTTTGTTTATTTCAAACTTACCTAATTTCGGCCTTAAGCATTTCATATTTTTGTTGTTCTGTATTACTTCTTCTATTTTTATTT
Organism: Diabrotica balteata; assembly: GCA_918026665.1. Lineage (NCBI taxonomy): Eukaryota > Metazoa > Arthropoda > Insecta > Coleoptera > Chrysomelidae > Diabrotica > Diabrotica balteata. The sequence goes on along the minus strand of OU898280.1, from coordinate 124,395,088 downwards.
CTTGTTCTTTTCTCTTATTTTCTTTTATCATTCTGCTTATTGTTTTATTGATTTCTACATATTCTATAGATTTCCTTTTGCCTCTTCGTTCAGCTTCCTTCTTTTATCCATAAGCTTCTTTGTTTCTGTTGATATATAGTTGTTCTTTTTTAGATCCTTTTTTGCTATTTCTTTTCCTGATGTAATCATTGTTGCTGTAAGTATGTTGTCTATTTCGTCTATATCTTTATCATCACTGTCTAATTTTTGGGTAAGTTGTTCTTTTAATAGGTCTTTGTATATCTCTTTATATTGCCCTAGTTTGTTTCTATCTACTAGATCCCAGTTTCTACTTATTTTTCTTTTCATCTCATAGTTACCGTCAATACTAATTTTTGCTCTGACCATCCTGTGATCGCTACCTGTTGTGAATCTGTTAAGAACTGTTACATCTTTAATGATATATCGTTCCGTGGACAGTATGAAGTCGATCTCATTTTTGTGATCCACTAGGGTGATCCATGTCCACTTTCGTTGGGGCTTCTTTTTGTAAAAGGAGTTCATTGCGTATAGATGCTTTTCTTCTAGGTAGTTCATCAAAGTATCACCTCTATCATTTCTCTGACCATACCCGAAATCACCTATTTTAGTTTCTTCTTGTTTAGTTTTCTACCAGTTTGGCATTGAATCTCAATTACTAGTGTAAGACGATTTTTATGTTCTTCCATAGCCTTTGATATATCTTCATAAAATAGTTCGATATTTTCTTCATCATAAGCTGTCGTGGGGGCATATACCTGGATAATTTTAATTGATGTTCTTCTTATTTTAAGTATGACATAGGCGACACGATCTGATATACCTTTGATAATTTGGACATGCTTACTTATAGCTTTATTTATTATAAATCCTACTCCAAATTTACTATTCATTTCATTTCCTTTATAATATAGTAGATTACCGGATTTTAGCTGTATTCGGTTTTCTTCTTTTCGTCGAGTTTCTGATAGGCCTATGATATCCCATTTTATGTTTGTTAATTCTTCTTCCAGTTCATGTACTTTTTCATCTGTGGACATTGATCTAATATTGTATGTCCCTATTGACAGGTTGACGGATTTTTTTGATTTATGTTGTGCTCGTCTTAGTGGGTTTTTGTTTTTATCAATCAAAAGCGAATTATTGCCTCCCCAGATACCGTGAGGCAGACCTTTGAGGTGTGGGATTCAGAAATTTTCTTACCCACCTGGGGACCATTTCCTTTTGTTTTATTATTCGCCATGATAAAATTGGGGGGGGGGGTAATGGCAGTTAAAACACCACGCTTTGCCAGGCGGGTTGGTGAGTGAGTTATCAGCCGCCCATTCTTGGTCAGACGCTGTTTGTAGCCGTCCACTCTGGATCAGACGCTACATTTAATTTTATACTAACCCTAAAATTGGGGTGCCACTTCCGCCATACACACCGCACCGAAGATGTTTTTCTCCGCCGTGGATACCGCTGTGGTCTTCATCCGTGACCCTGGAGAAGAGACCCCAAGCAAGTACTACTACTACCTAAGGCAGTGTACAATTAATATATTCTATATACTAAGTTACATACCAAAAATAAGAAAATACCCTGTCCAAATTATATGGTTGACTTAGCTGAGATTCTTATCATACTGGCCGACAAGGACTCCAAAGAAGAAAAAAAAACCAAACATGTTGGCCGTCGAAGCATGTCACCCATAGTGATGAGTAATGTTGGTGACCATTTACCAATATTAGGAAAATCCAGTCGCTTAAGGTGTATAAGGTGTACACAACATAAGAAAGATAAACGTACTAAATTTATTTGTAAAATGTATGATGTTGCGTTATGTAGCGGTTGTTTTACCCCATATCATGTATAAAGATTTATCGTTCGTGTATAATGTTGGGATTATATATCCCATACAAAAATACTGTTTGTAATATATAATCACATGCCCTTTACCAAAAAAAATAAAATTCTTTTAAATGCTCTAGAATAACAAACTACAGACAAATATATCAAATTTTAAAATAAACAAATCAGGAGTGAAAGGGTTAAGGGATAATAATGTTGGAATTAGAAATAAAACTACTAGGTATAAATATATATTTTAAGTGCCTAAACCTTAAACAGTTTTATGAACAAATTGCGGACATATTTCGCTAAAATTGTTGCGAACTTTAAACAAAGGAGAAGTTAAGAAAGTGTGTACCACAGAAAATAATCATTAATATAAAGGAACTACAAAAAATTTCAAAGCATTACCATAAAGATACTGGTGATAATTTAAACAGCGCATGCACAACATTATTGACTACAGTGTCACAGAAATCAAATCTTATAAGAGTGCTTTTAACAATATGCCTATATATTGTATTATATATGTAGAAACTTATTCCAACCTTAAGCAACATCTCGCGGCTCTCTACAAAAAATCCATGACAGTTCAATTCTAGAGGTTTTTGCGTTACAATCAGAAACATCATAATCATTTGGTGATTTTTCTTATTCCAGTAGTACCATTTGAGTTGTTGAGCGTTAACATAAATCATTTCAGACTAAAACAAAAACAGGTTGTAAAGTACACGATACAGTAGACATGTTTGCTCCTAAAACCACCTGCTAAAGTACCAAAAAGCATACGTTGTTTACTTATGACAGACCCGTCAAAGTCGGACCAAGTATTAAATTAATAATAAAATAGAAGAAATATCGTTTAATAAAAATTTAATTATTATAACTATAAACTAAATCAGATGTTTAAAAATCAAATTTGAGAATAGTTTAAAATTAATTTATTGCGTAAATAATTATAAAACATTTTACAAATGAAACTTTGGGCTTCCATTTTATATATAATTTTGTTAAAATTTTCTTTTAAAATTTCTTTATCTATATTCTCTTTAATTTTTTTTTAATATTTAGATATCTGAGCCGTCAGTTCAGATGGGCATTTCTGCTCCAGATTATGAACATTTACACTTATATTCAATCGCTTTTCACAATCATGTAACTACATACGTTTCATGAATAATAACTATACCTTTGGTCACACTCCTGTTGAGATAGCGTCAACTGTTATCACTTCCACATCCCTATCCACCTCAGACGTCCTATCTTAATGCTTTACGATATCTGGTTCTGTATATTTATAGAATATTACATAATATACAATTCATAGAATATACCAGGAACCAGGAAGTTCATTATATTATGTCAATCTTAAATTACTTATGATCAAATTTTGCAACAACATCCTTGGTTTCTTGTCAACGACTCCTTTAACAACATAGAAGATGAGTCTCCCGCTTACAATCCACCAAGAAGAGAAGTCTTACAACAAATTATATCGTTTGATTTTACAAAAACAACATAAGTACCTCAACACTTATGCATAAGTTTTCAGATCACCAATTTTATCCTAGAATCTTAAATCTAAGTAATACTAACTTTTCAGAGGATGAAATGTACTTTTTAGGATTAGGCCTTAAGTTTTCTTGTCAGAATTTTAGGTTAAGTGACTCAGTGCTGGGAGGATTTGCAGTGGAGCTAGATACTCTAATAGAAGGTATGACAACAATGCTGATATTAAACAATAGTTTAGAAACTCTTGCATTAGCTTACTTTAACAACAACAATGTAAGTACAAACGTAATTTTTATAGAAATCACCATACTTTAAAAAACAAAAGGATTTGCTAAAATCAATTAAACGAAAAATCGATAGAGATTCTTTAGTATTCATCAAGGCTAATAAGGGACATTTTGTTGTAAATTTAGAACAAATTCAATACACAGAGAAAGTAAAATCTTTCCTTTCAAATAACAGTTTTGTAGTTTTGAAAAAAAATCCACTTAACACCTTTATTAATAAAACAAAAGAAGTGGTTAAATTGTTTAATGATACTATTACTAAATATAACAACAGAAAGTTAACTGTATCTAATCCTATAACACCTAGGTTATATGGACTTCCTAAAATCCATAAACACAATTGTCCCATAAGGCCTGTTGTAAGTTTTTGTAACACTCCAGTTTCTATTTTATCAGAGTTTATTTACAACACAATTCAATATATGGAGACCTGCCCGGAAAAAACGTTGCAAACGACAAAATGAAACTTTTTAGATAATCACAAAAAACGATTTTGATAATATTATTTACCAAATTTTGTGAATTTAAGTGTTGCTTATGTATATTACTAGTAAGGTAAAAACTTTGAATATAAATAACACAGAACAAAAGACTAATGAGCGCAAAAAACCAAAAAGAAATTTTTTGTAGAAGAAAAACGTTGCATGTGTACCTAGTGTTAACGCACATGCAACGTTTTTCCGTTGATTGTGCTTATAAACGATATTCCTTGCAACATTTTTAACATAGAAAAATACGAGCATTATTAAAATGTCCCAAAATTACAGTAAATGAAAATACGAAAAACTGAAAAGTAAAAAAAATTTATTCTCAATAAAACTTACATACTAGATAAACAAAATCATATTAAGTTGCATGTGCAGGTAATTCACAATAAAATGATCTATACTGTTCTGCTAAACATTCAGTCATTTTCAGCAAGTCTGCTTTTTTCTTATCAGATATAGTTAAAGGTTCTCTGTACAGTGGAGGCAAGGTTTCTGGTTCAATTAGATTGTAAACTGTATTTCGGACTGCAGCTCGTCCTCTTGGTATCTTTAGTAAAGGTGATGTCCGCCATGGTTGCAGGATATTGTGCGTTTGTCTTATCCGCAGAACAGTCGGTTCGTTTGCTGTGACCTGTATCCAACGTGCTTCTGTTATTTTAATACTATCTTTCTTAATTTGACTCTCAACTGAGGTCAAGTCAACAAAGTCCTCCTGTTTCATTTCAACTACTTGAAAAGGTTTTCTTGATCTTGCTGATTTGATTAGCTCAAGTACATCTTGAGTGGAATATAGCTGACTACTTTTTTTCATCTTTTCGATGAGTGCAAAATCCCTATCACAGGGTAAAAAGCTGTGCCCGGATACCAAAAATTTTTGATTTACTTCAGTAAAGAACTTTGCTGACATTAGATAGTGACACAATGATATCATCTTCCAATTATTATTTTGGCCGACACATCGGTCAGACCATAGTATAAGTTTTCGTTCTGCTCCAACCTCTAGTCTCTTAAAATTCTCAAGAATATACCTTAAAATACAAGAAGAAATTTCAGCACTGCCCCTCTTGGCTACAGTTTCATGCCAACAACACATAGTAGCTTCAGAGGTTCCCATATTGTGGATAGCAAAATTGTAATTTGCGTACTGACGCTGGTAATAAACATCGGAATGTGATAAGTTAGGTATAAAAATGACTTGTTGCAAATCCACACATAAAACTATCACATTTGAATTTACCTTAGCTGCTTCTTCATCAGCTTTCAAAGATGAATATGCACTTTCTGCTTTTCGGTGATGTAGCTCGGATTCAGTTTGAAGCTTCTTTCGTTCTTCTTCGTTCTCTGCAGCACTCAGTTTTATAAAATTTTTATCACACACTTTGCAAGTATCGGAGCGAGGAACTCCAAAACGTAAATTAAAATCTTCTTTGAATATTTCTCTGTAAGTATGGAATTTTACTTCAATTTCTGGATGCAATATTTTAAACAGCTCAAACATTTTGTTAGTGTTTAGGTCAGGATTAAGGCATTGTTTTTTGTTGGAGTTTCGAGAATAGTGGCTTTCTTGAGATGGAAAAGACGAAATATGTTGTCTGATTAGGTCTTTTACAGACTCTTTGGTTTTTGTTGGACGATTTACATGTTTTCCACGACAGTCAAGCAATAATGTTTTATTTGACTTGATTTTTTCAATTAAAATTTGAACTCTGCGTTTTGTTATAGAATAAGTTTCACAAAACATTTTTTGGCATACCTGTTGTCTTTTTCCAGTAATCAACAAAAAATATTTTACAGTACACTGACGTTTTGATGTGGCTTCATCTACCCTTCTTCTCTTTGGCTCCTCTACTTCCATACATAACCCCAAATGTTGTGACTGTTCATTGTATGTTTTTTTATAGAAATCATTAAATAAGTTCTGTCTCATTTCAAGGGTAATTAACTTACATCCGTTGAACGAACATGCACAAGATCTAGCCTAAAACAAAAATATGAATGTACAGATTGTTAACACATGTAACGTTTTTCCACTTACCACATTAGGAGGCAATTTTTCTGGAACAGGAACATTTTTATAATTTTTGTAAGATTGTCCACTGTTTTTTAAGCGCTTACGCTTTTCTTTCACCCAGTTTTCAAAATTTATTTGTCGTTTTTTACCTTTATTTAGATGATTTAAGACACGCGATGTAGACGATAACTCTCCACACTCCGCCATGTTTAATGCACAAGTAACGTTTTTCCTCTCGCGTCGTGTTTTGAAGTTCTGTAAGGAGGGTATTGAATTGAAATTAATGCTAATAGATGGTGTCACTAGTTCGCTTAACGCATAAAGAACGTTTTTCCACCAAAACATCACTTTATTAAAATTTGTCGCTTACAACGTTTTTCCGGGCAGGTCTTCATATCACTAATTGTAAACCTAAGTTCTCCAATAAAAATTCTTTAGATCTAATAGAACGTTTAAATAATATTAAAATAGAAGAGAGTTTTTATTTAGTTTCTTTTGACGTTTCCAATTTGTTTACTTCTGTACCAAGAGATGAAACATTACCTTTAGTACACAACCTTCTAAACAATTGCAACATACCACCAAAAGATAAAGATGCTATCTTAACTATGCTTAAATTCTGTCTTGATCAGCACTTCTTCGATTTATTCAAAAATATATAAACAACCAACAGGTTTACGAATAAGATCTCCATTATCACCTTTTCTACCTGATATTTTCTTAGACAGCTTAGAACAGAAATTTTTTAACAACAGTAAAATAATTTTTTGTCAAGATATGTTGATGATTGTATAGCTCTCATACAGGGAACTCAAGATGATGCAGATACACATTCTGGATGATCTTAATAACCTCCATCCTAACATCTCTTTTACTCTGAAACCAGAATCTGACAATAAGTTGAACTTCTTGGATATAACTATATCTTGTAATAAAGATTCTCTAGAGTTCAATATTTATAGAAAGCCTACCCAAACAGATCATGTTATACAAGAAACATTTAATCATCCAACCCAACATAAAATGGCTGCTTTCAACAGCCATTCATAACGTAGGTTACTCAAATTTCCACTTTCTAATGATAACTTTAATTTCGAACTTAATACTCTCAAGCAAATTGCTTTCAATAATGGGTATTATCCCAACATTATCCATAAGCTTCTAAATAGAGCTGAACTCAAAATTGCAGAAAAGCTTGCATATTCATCACAATGTTTTGTTTAATCTAATGCTTTAAATAACATCAGATAGTTCCCCTTTACTTATATTAGCAACATTTCCAATAAAATATCTAAACTTTTTACTTCTACAATTGAAAACATTAAATCTTCTTGGATTATGCCCCATTGAAACACTCTGATGTTATATCTTGGAATGTCAGTTAGAATTTCAGATTTCATTATAACCTTGTACAAGAATAGATGGACTTACTTAAAAACAAATGAGAAACTTTTAGTGCCAAGGCTAACGAATATAGTTATACCACAGGGTAGTATTTTGAGTCCACTTCTCTTTTCATTGTACAATACAGATCTAGAACAAATAGTACCTCCACACTCTAATATATTGCAGTTTGCAGATGATGTTGTGGTGTATACCTCCCACAGTTCCCATACTAGCATACTACCCTTGACATGTGTAGGCGTCAACTCGAATCTACACTAGATTGTACAAAAAATTATTACCATTCTCTAGGCGTATCAATATCAACTACAAAGGCTAAAATTTGTTTTTTTTTTTCAAAAAACGCCAACAAGTTAACTTCAAATTAGGAAAAAAAGAATTTCCAATCAAAAATTGTGTAAAATATCTAGGCACATATTTGGATCGTAAACTGTTATGGAAGTATCAAATTCAATCTATTATAAAAAAAATCGGAAAACTCCATAAATATCCTTAGAGCATTTTGTAAAACCAGTTGGGGAGCTGACTCGAATATTGCATTGCTATTCTATCGCTCAATGATTCGACCAATTTTCGAATATAGTTGTCATTTATACGGATCTGCGTCAATAGGATATATTAATCAAATAAAACCCAAAAAAATAAATGTTTCAGGCTATGTCTTGGTAACTTAAAATCTACTCCTTTTAGTATTATTGAAATTGAAGCTAAAGAGCCACCCCTTACACTACGCAGACAGTTTTGTACAGATAAGTTTGTAGCTAGAGCTATACCAAAAAACTTCAGTTATTTAAAAAAATATTCGTTACTTGAATATATTAGCCTTAAGCCACAAATATTGGCATAACAAAAAAAACTCCCATATACGTTGAAAATTATAGGAAATTGACAATATTTGAAGAACAATTGTATTAAAATAAAATACCACCAATTTATACTCAACCTCCTAAGACTCTCTTCTCCAAGGTAATAGAAACATATATGGATTCAAATCTTCCAGAAAGTATGATCAACAAAATAATTAAAGATAAGTGGCCCGCATTTCAATATATTTTTACTGACGGCTCTAAAATTCAAAATAAAACGGGTTGTGCAATATATCACTGGAATTCTGATTACAAAGAATCATGTGGATTGCCAATGAAGCTTCTATATATACTGTCGAACTATCAGCTTTATTACTTGCATTAAAATATATAGCCTCTATTGATATGAATAATTATATCATTCTGACTGATTGTAGAAGCACTGTGGATCAAACTCACTTCTATCAAAACCACAAAAACCTAAACCATATTGAGATAGAAATAAAGAGGTTACATTATGATATTATTTCCGCAGGTAGCTCGATTATTATTTGTTGGGTAAAAGGACACTCTGGAATATTAGTAAATGTAAAGTCGACAAATTAGATAAATCTGCAGCTTTAACCAAACATAATATAAACAACATACTTCTTCCAGTAACAGACATAGATAATATCAGTAGAAACAATTGCAAACAAAGATGGCAACGTTTATACAACCAAAGTAAAACTGAAATAAACTTTAGAACTTGCCAACCACTAATTCCCAATAAGAATTGGTTTAAATATGAGACAAATAGGTTATTTATATGGACAATAAACTAAATAAGATCAAACCACGCACTCACTCCTGCATACAAACAGAGCATAGGTATCACTGATAACCCATATTGCTCCTGTGGTAAAGTGGGAGATCTGCAGCACCTTATATTGGAGTGTGGACAGTACAGACAAAGTATCAAAATGATGTATGAAAAACTAATTGAGCTAAATTGTCCATTGCCTGTCAATTTGAATACAATTATTTTTTCAAATAATAAGCAGATATTAAAATGTATCTACGAATACATAACGTCCTGTAAATTTAAATTATAAGTAGTTTTAGGTATTCAAATTAAAAATTGTAAATACGTCAATAATTGAATGTGTATATTACTTCCTGTAAATTTATATTATAAATAGGCTTCTTCTTCTTTGGGTGCCGTCTTCTTAGCGAAGGTTGGCGATGACCTCTGCAAAGTCTTCCCTATTTTGGGCTTTCTTTATTAAACTTTGAAAGTCTAATCCTGTCCAATCTTTGATGTTGCGCAGCCAGGTCATTTGTCGTCTACCCGGCCGCGTCTGCCTTCTATTTTCCCTTCTATAATAAGCTGAAGGCAGTTATACCTGTGATGTCTAAATATGTGTCAAAGATAAGACGTTTTACGCTTCTTGACAATTTCTGTGAGTTCAATAAATAGGCTTAGCTAATGAAATCAAACATTGTACCTACCATAAATAGTCTGGCTAATTTGCTATGCCAAAGCTATTATACAATAAAAAACGCTGTGCTTTCAATTTTGATTTTTAATTTTAAGTACTTTAATTTCATAGTCAGATTTCTTCTTTTCTACAATATTGATAGTGCTTGGTAGACCCTTTTATTGTAGTCAACCACCCACTGTCTAATATATGGTTTAGTCTATTTCTTGCATTCATACTTTACGTCGACTTCAGTTGCTCTCAAACTAACACCCTAATTATTATAGACAGGTTTGAGTGTGAGATCTGGATTATGCAATCTACTTAAAATATTCTATATAATTTCATATTTCATCAATTGACTTCCTATAGTAGTGTCAGTTGGACCTTTGGTCAATGCTTAGTTTCATAGAATTTTGAAATGTGCAGATCACATCTCCATGATTGTGACTGCACATCCAAGCTGTCATATGTCACATGTCACCTTAACATTTCAGTTAAGACCGGGAGTCATTCTCTCTCCTGATTCCGACTATAATGTAGCTTCGCCTATTTTAAAAAATTTTAAAGTTTGTCCTTGTGTAGTGTATTACGATGTACAATTTTATGATTATAACATTCTATAATTGTTCAATAGGCCAAAATTGACGAAGTAAGTCTAAAACGTTAATCACATAAAAACTTTTATCACCATCAACTTCAAGTTTTTTATCGAAGTTAATTAATTTCTTCAGTTAAAAAAACGTTTCTTGGCTTATTTCAGATGCCCTGAAGATGCTCTAGGAAGCGAAATTACTTGTGCAAAAGTAAATTAATAAAACTGTGCTCGATATCTGCCTTTTATTTAATCAAAGTATATTCTATAGAGTTCGAAGTTGTATCGTCTTTTTCACACACCATTGTCATTTACTGCTCCATATATTCGCCTTAGTACTTTTCTTTTGAAATATCCTTACATGTTTTTTTTAGTTATTGTTAGATTCTAGGTTTTTGATCCATATGTTAGAACTGGACTTATTATTGTTTTGTAAAGTTTTATTTTTGTATTTTTCGATATAATTGTGGATTTAACCCATGAACACCGTTACTATATGGTAACGTAAAACACATGATTTTTAAAAACTCTGTGGTACGCCCATGGAACTAGTCAGCCACATATTTTGGAAACTATCGTTTCTAGGAATACTTCAGGCACCACTAAAACGTAACGCATTCGTATTTCTTCTGTTAACCGTCGAGAGGACATCATATAACAGTGTGGTTTGAGTTTATAGAAAAAGATGGACGTCCGTTTTGCGCAAGTAAATTTTTATAGTCTTCTAGTAACTATATTTGCATATTTAAAAAAAAAACTAAATTTATTATACTCCAACTTATTATAAATTGTTATATTTTATCAACAATTAAATGTAGCGAATATGGTAGGAATAGTCAAAGTACGCCGTTACCATATGGTTGCGGTAGGCGCTTACGGAGTCATTACCTTATTGTTTTTCAGTCGTGAATTCTCGTAAATAACCTAACAAGTGTTTGGTTGTACAAATGATAAGATACCTACATATTATAATTGCTTATTTTTACAGTTTGCAGCTACGAGCGCAAGCAGAAATACAACTTTCTAGTAATTAAAGGATCGGTACTGACACTGAAGAAGTGAATACAGAGGTAAGTATAACTAGTAATTTTTTAATTTGCTTATGTTTAAAATTAATTTTTATTATACTCCATTCCACGAAGATACGACTGCTTTAATTCGCTTTAAGGTGTCGATCTAAATGGTCCAATGTGATGAATTGTACAATAGTAAATTCTCCCCATTTTTAAAATACTGTTATGACAGATATAAACCTTAGATTTAAATATGAAGTCATGATATAAATATAAAGTTAATAGTTTATAGAACAGTTGTAATTCAGATTTTGAAGTATATAATTACTATCATGGAGTTTAGTATTGTAAACAAGTTGGTTTTTGAATTATGTGATTTAAACGAAGTGTAACAATACTTAAGTGATCAAATAGTGTAATTTATTTAGTCGAATATTCAATTAGTATTAAAAAAACAAAAAAACTTACTTATTCTCTTAATCTTCTAAAACTATCATCAACGATCAGATTCACAGCTATAATCAGTGGGCGATATATGAAACTGTATATAAATTTTCGTTACTTTTTAATATCTGTAACGACTCGGTACTTTAACTATCAATAGCCGGTATGTTATACCCGTTACTTTCGGAACTTTTAAGAGTACATAAACTCAAAGCAAACAAATATTTAAAACTAACAAAGTGAAATATAGATTCTTTTTCTGGTTTCTGAACCATCGTTCTGCCAATTTCTTTTCATTTATATTAAAAATAGTATATTTCTTTTTATTACAGTTGTAATACCTAATAAAGTAATAAAATAGTGTAATATCAAAGAAACCCGGCACGCCTCTTTGGTGTTTACATTTCACGGAATGCTTACCCAAATGTCTGATGAACACATTTGGCTTCATAGACGTCATTGTATTTATTTGTAGATTTTAACTGAAATATTTTAGTTTAGATGTCATACTAGTAGACCCTTTTTATTGGAATAATGATTAGACCAATTTACCTTCATACTTCTACTTGCACAGTAAAATATTCGTTGTCGCAGTAATCCAAAACAGTCGTATATTCGTGGAATAAGCTATACAGTCACAAGCAGTAGTGGAGACACATGAAAGAGAAACTAGAGCATCGTTTCTACTATGGCAAAATGAGATGTAATAATGAAAAAATTTGCTTGGGTGCAAGGAGACAGTATGGAAGTTTTAGTCTGGTAAGTGCTATCTGGGTATAATCCATTACCATCGAAGAGAATGTATTGGACTAGCCATGATGATCTAAAGAACACTTTAATTTCTAATTCAATGAGACAAAATAAATTTCTGCAAATTCAAAGGTTTTTACATTTCGCAGATAATACAAAGCCTAATGTTAGTGACAAAGCTTGGAAAATTCGGCCATTGATTGACAGAATACAAACAAAATGTCTTGAAAATTTTGTTCCAACAAAAAATCTATCATATGATGAGTCTATAATAAAATATTATAATCGTCATCAATGTAAACAATTTATACGAAATAATCAAATCCGCTTTGGTTATAAAATGTGGTCGTTAAATACTTCTACTGGATATCTGGTAAACTTTGACCTATACCAAGGAAGAAATCGTGAAGAAATACAAAGAAAAAAAAGGAGTTTTCTAAAAGAAATCGTGGCTATTCACAACATGCAATAGAAAAAAAAACAGCGGTGTGTTACTGGTGCGATGGAAAGATGATTCTGTTGATACAATGGCATTTACGAGTTGTGGTGGTTCAGCATTGGGCACAGTAAAAAGATTTTCTTATGAAGAAAAACGGCACATTGAAGTAAGTTGGCCTCACTGTATTGCTAAATTCAATAAAAATATGGGGTTTACCAACTTGATGATCAATTGTTTCATCCTAGCCAGTAGCAATTTGCAGTAAAAAATAGTACTGGTCAATTGTAACATGGTTGTCGAATGTTAGAGTCCATGATTTATGGCATTTATATAAAAAAAATAAAAACGATATATCTTTACTATCGTTTAGGAGAGAATTGGCCGTTCGTCTAGCAAGATATGGAAGTCTTTCCATATATACAAGAAGACTTAGACTACATAGACAGAACTTGCCAGATCTACGTTTTGATCACATAGACCATTTCGTTACAACAAGCAGCAACAATGTGCCAAAAATGCAACGTTAGTTTGTGTGTTAATTGTTTTATAGGATACCACACCAGACAATGAAAATATTCTCAAATAAATATTTAAAGAAAAAATTAAAAATTTTGATTTCAACGATCCTAAAAATTCCTTAAGCGTCCAGCGTCACCATATGGTAACAACATACATAATTAAATAAAAAAGACATGAAACCGAAAAACTTATTTTCATATACTTCGTTTTGTTGTTGGTTAATATAAAACCCATTTTTGTAGCTGATTCTTTTTTTTGACATACAATATTGATCATCAGCATAGGCAACGATTTATTATATATTGAACTAATAAAGTTCATACAGTTCCCCTGAATTCGTACTCTACATTCAACTTTTTTAAGATTTTTGTTAAATTTACCATTTCCTTGTTGTTAATAGGTCGCCATTTTGACTTCCGCATTGATTTGTGGTTGCCTTATATTCTTTTCTGTTGATGATCAACTCTGATCCTTGTGTAATATTAATTTACATTGTTTATTATAATAATTTGTACTATAGTTACGCATTAAGCTGGTCTTGCTAACAAACTCAAAGAATTATATTACAATATCAGTAGGAGACGGTATAACATTTTTGGGGTTGTTTATTCCTGGGGTAAGTTAAGTGTGTGTTGGAAAAGAATTAAAAATTGTGATTATTTAAAACTTAAAACTGTTAACTTAAATCTCCTATTGCTACCTGTGATTTAATCTCTTCTCCAGTTTCTGCAACTATATAACAGCTTAATAGTGCGGCTAATAAAAAGGCATAATAAAGTGATGATTCTTTTGTTCTGTCTGCCTAAAACAAAATTAAATTTATAACGGTATTAGATTAATTGACTACTAACTCTATACGCAATTTCTTCGCTATTGAAGATGTCTTTTAAGAATTATTTTTATCTTATGTTTAACTCTTAAGTACTAACATCTTCAATCAATGGCGTAAACACTAACTTACCGCCTGACAGACGGGATTAACTTTTCAGTGGATATTTTTTTTGTTAAATATTTAAATGTAAAAAAATATTGCGATGACTTACTGAAAGTATTAGTTATCTAAAAAACACAGTAATTAATATAGTTTATCTATATTTATTAAAATAAAAAACAATATAACAAGAATAGATCGATTTTTTGTGTACATTTTTACGCCTGAAAAAAGTGTGATAAAAATTAAACAAATTAAAGAATATTAATAAAAATTTATAATCAGGTTAAGCAAAGCGTAAGAAAGATTAAAATAATAATATTTTTTAAAAAACATTAACACAAAAAAACTGACAGTCACTAAAGTTGGTAGAGTTAGCGCACTCCAAACAAATCTTTTTCGCACATTCCAAGCAAATTGGTTTTTGACAATGAAAACATATATAAGCTGTTCTTCTTTTCTTTTTAAAGTGACAGTAAGAACAGTCCTTTCTTTTTTCTAATTTTTCCACTCTTACTTTTGGATGTCGTTGAGGTTCATCTATATCCAGTATCTCACATATGCTCAACTTTAGTTTTCTAGGTAAAGAGGAACTTTCTAGTCTTCTGTTTAGCTGAGGTTGGATAAGTTGAAATGCCAGTTTTTCAATAAAATTGGGCCTTTCTAAATGAGTATTATTTTTAAAAGACTCATAAAGAATATAAGCATTTACTATACTTTTATCAAACATTCTGAAAAATATAGCCATAGGCCAACAGCGAGTTCGACTCCTGGTTGTAAATTTGGCACATTTTTCGTCCATTGAATCGACACTACCCTTTGTTGAATTATTATCCACTATTATGTGTGGTTTTTTGGTGTCTGTATCCTCAGTGGCTGCGTGATGAGATGATGATACCAAAATTACGGCTTTATTTTTATGTGTTGTGTGTGAAAGTAAAGTAATGTGTTTTGTAAAACCGTAACTTGCCATTCCCACTTCTCGTCGTCTGGTGGGTAAGAAGATAGGAGGAATTTCTTTACGATTCTTGCGCAAGTTCTAATGCAAGTTAGACCTTTACTTCTCAATACCTCTACCAACTCTATAGATGTAAACCTGTTGTCAAAGGTTAAAGATCTGATGGGCCCTCTGTTGTAGAGAGGAGAAGTTAAGCGCATAACAGCCTGTGTCGATTTACTGTATCTTTTCTATTCCTCTGTAAGTCCAGTCCATTGAGATTTTTCGTTATATATATATATATATACTATATATATATTATATATATATATAGCATTAAATAGCTAGTTCGAGCATTAGCACAACACATAATTTGTATACCATAATTTACGGGCTTACTCGGTATGTACATTTTGAAGCGATATCGACCTCTGAATCTCACTAGCATTTCATCAATACAGGCTGAAGTAGTATAGCATGCCTGACAGTTGTTAATAAATTCATTAAAAATTTCAGGAATCGGTGCTGCTGGATCTAACACTGTTATCTAATTTCTCTCTTCGTGATTGTCAAATCTCAAACATGACAAAATGAACGCACATCTCTCTAATACATAATCATACACATAATGTCTATCTGTTCCAATCTGTTAATGTTACAAAAATCTCAAAAATGTGTGAAGTTCTGTCATGTCAAGGTCTTGAGAAAGGAATTTTGATTTGTGTACTGCTGGCTCTTTCTTTGCCGATTTTCATATTCGTCCATCTAAGAATTATGTTGCAATATTATCACTAATATAACTTCCACCAGCAATGTCTAAATTTAATTCAGCTGCAGGCTATCCAGTAGCTGTAAACTTTATTTTATTTTGACATTGATTTTGCTCCAATTGTTTTTTACTTGTGCATAATAATTTTTTCTACAGAGATTTTTCTTGCATCCCATTATTTTGTGCATCAGGTAGATCGTACCCTCGAGGTAGAGCGCATACTAAAGTAACACCGAACTTTAGTACAATACATACATAATATTTCCAAGATATTTGACTTAGCCTCTATTTCCGATTCCGTTTCGTGATCGCTGTCAATAGCAACATTTCCATCACAAATTGATTCAACTTCGCTTATGTCGTCATCTACCTCATCCAGCCATTACAAAAGAGTTTCCTCATAGTTTTTATCACCATATTTGACCTTTTTTGACGTACTGAGTCCTTCATCCATTTTCAGGTAAATAGTAAATAAATACGAATACTAACAACCCGTCAATTAGACGGAAATCACACTTTGAATCTAAATATCTTTGGAATAACAACCTGCAGCAAACTGTTAATCTCAATACTAATGAAATAACAACACCAACTTGAGAAATCATACACTAGGCACGACCTTCAAATATTTTTGCGGTAGCGTGGAATTTGTACCATACTTTCGATCAATGCGATGCCGTCTGGGAGACGGGGCGTTAGTTAGTACTTAAGGGTTAAATGATACATACCATTATAAATACCAGCGATAATCCAGTGACTGTACTTGCTCCAACTATTAATGCCAGTATCCTCCATTTTATAAAATTATTGTAAATCTTCAAAGTCCTTAAATTATTAAAAATGAATTATGAGGAAGTTTGTGTAATGTAGTAATGTAATGGTTGTAGAATCAACCAAATCAGTTTTACCTGAATTATGACTTGAAAATTAAAACAAATGTTCTTCAGAAGAAAAACAGCCTTATCTACTATAATTAAAAGCTTTTTACACTCACTCTTTAATTCGAAGAAACTGATTAAACAAATAAATCATGTGTTGAAAAATCTCCTCTTGACAATGAACACAATTTATCTGCTCCGATCTATCCTTGTGGTTGTTCTTCTTGGAAATCAATTTCATTAGCACTTCATTTAAATTCTCTAAATTAAATACAAAATGTAACATATAGTAACTCAATATAAGTACCATTCCAAAAGTAAAGCAAGCACTATGTGGCTGGATAAAACCAAATATTAACATCTTTAAAAATGAGTTTAGTGGCAAGTGATTCAAAATGGCACCTGCAATATTGTTATGATTGCAAAGGGTCCAACAATTGAGAGCGTAGTAAATGGATGTTATTGGGAAGTAAAACCAGAAAGCTCTTCTAAATTTTCGGCTTATTTTAAACATTTTCTTTGTAACGTCATTACTGGCTGGTCTGGCATATGCAATGCTAAGCGTGTTGATGGCTCGAACTATTTCACTGATTGTTTCATAATTTCTCATCAGTGAACCATATATCAATGCGAACTAAAAGTAACATTTACTATTATTATATATATATTATATATATTATATATATATGTATATATATATATATATATATATATATATAATATATATATAATTCTTTGGAGGGTAACTTTCGGGAAAGCGTCAAAACAAGGATCAGCAAAGATGGTATAAGCCAGTTTGGTGTAGAACTTTATTCTAAATGTGAAATTTTCGGTGATATGTTGTCAGGTTCATCAGCACCTAAATGGAAAACCTATTTTAGTACAAGTGGTGGAAATCAACATTTAAAACCTACATTGAAAATGTTCAGTTGGTCCTAGTGGTGAAGAACACTGTCACAAACATGTTAAAAATATTAAAAAATACATTTAAAATTTTAAATAAAACCATACATTGTAATGTTTTTAAATTACCATTATTCTTGTACTCATTGCGTCGAGTAAGGACGATAAATATACGAAGACGGTTGCGTTTCGATTTAGTAACTTCTAACTTATTTATTTACTACAAATATATTATTATTTAAGAATTGTATACTAACAAAAAACACCATTGCTGCTAAGCCTAAATGCTGTAAAAGGGCTATCGCAGGGGGCTTTTCTAAATAAATGTATGTTGCCATAAAAAAAAGGAATATATTTTGCATCCAAAACATAAAACCACATGTATATCTCTGAACAGGATTACGGAATAGAATGGTGCCCCAATTTATCATCCAGTAAAACGGATCACCTAAAAAAATAGATAGATTTTTATTTTAAACATATACTAGCAAGCCTTTGGAAACAATCACAGTAGGCACCGTCTGTGTACGATTTTATTTAACCCATTTAAGTCTGGCGTTACTGTATGGCAACATAAAACTTAATCGATTGCAGGTAGCTCTATTACCACATTACCAAGTTCTAATAGATACCGAAATATATAGAATATTTGTATCAAATGTTTTAAGAGTAATAAAAAAGGCTTAAGGCTGCATTGTTTACTAACTGCTTCTTTAAAACGTCAGCGGAAAAGTCAAAAATACGAAATTATAAAAGACATATATAAAAAAGTTTGGGATATAAAAAGATCTTTTCATGGTTTTTTTGCCTAAAGAAATTTTTCTTGTATCCCCTTGTTGAGTGGAACTTTCTTAAAACCTCACGGTGCATTAACCTGTAAAACTAACATCAGAAGCTATTAGCAAGTCAACCACATGTAGCCATAAGTACCATTTAATAATAGTTTTTGCAAAGTTCTAGGCAAGATTAGCTTTGATTTTGATTTTATATTAAAATGACAATTTTATGTATTTTTGTATGTATGTTAATTATGAATAGTTTTTTTCAAATTTACTTCTAAGATACGACGTTCTCACACCTGAGAGAGTAAGCTAGACAAAGACCTAACAATTGGCTCTTGAAGAAAGTTGTGAATTTTATTGTTCTACATTTGCTCCAAATTTTCGAAAGTAGTTATAGATTGTTACCCACTGGTACTCACGTTGCTGATGAGTCGTTTGATGGTTACAATATATTTTGCACGTCTGTTACCAAAATTATTCCCTTTGTTATCTTCGCCTTAACAGTAAAATAAATTTCCTTAATTGTTGGAAATGGCACTGTCACCTCTTTATCTTCATTAATTCGTTCCATTTCTCCTTCATCCCTTATTGGTGTTACTGTTTTCAGATCTTTATTGATTGGTCTTTAAACAAGAAATTTTTATATTTCCAGGAAAAAGAGTGCTTAACGCTTCTTCTTTAGCCTGTATTCGTTCACTGCTAGACATAGGCCTCCTCCATTTGCTTCCATTGATTTCTACTCTTGGCAATTCTCATCCACTGCTTACTCGCGACCTACTAGATATAATTTGCTCACCTTTTTGTAGTCTGCCTACTCCTTCTCCCTTTTCTCTTGGTCTCCAGTTTGTTAATGTTAATGTTAATGTTAATGTTAATGTTAATGTTAATGTTAATGTTAATGTTAATGTTAATGTTAATGTTAATGTTAATGTTAATGTTAATGTTAATGTTAATGTTAATGTTAATGTTAATGTTAATGTTAATGTTAATGTTAATGTTAATGTTAATGTTAATGTTAATGTTAATGTTAATGTTAATGTTAATGTTAATGTTAATGTTAATGTTAATGTTAATGTTAATGTTAATGTTAATGTTAATGTTAATGTTAATGTTAATGTTAATGTTAATGTTAATGTTAATGTTAATGTTAATGTTAATGTTAATGTTAATGTTAATGTTAATGTTAATGTTAATGTTAATGTTAATGTTAATGTTAATGTTAATGTTAATGTTAATGTTAATATTTGTATTTAACACAGCCGTCCCTAATTTGGATAATCATTGTTAGTGTACTCTAATATGGAGGAACAAGTGACTCAATTCCATGTGAAATAGCAGTATCTGCTTATTCTAACCAGAACACAATTAATATTAGCATTAAATCCACTTAATAAGCCAGGAAATATACGAAATAAAAAAATCTGGACAAATACCAACATAAACAAACCACTGACAAACGAAGTGGGCTTTTTCTTAAGATCAACACAAAATTCCATACTAGGAGTTAGAAATAACTTCAGAAGTATACTCAGAAGAAACAACGTAAGTATTACACCAGAATGAATAATAAACTCGGTACACAAAAACAAATATGGGGATTCATAAAAAACCAAAGGAAAGAAATGGCAGAATTAAAGGAATACAATAACATACCAGCAAACGAATGGGAAAGATACCTGACAAAATTGTTTAAAGCAAAGGAAAATAATCAACACAAAAACGTACCTGAATTAAGACACGAAATAAAAATCAGTTTTCAGGAAGTAGAAATAGCCATAAATTCACTCAAAAATAGAAAGTCACCAGGACCAGACGGAATAATCAACGAGCTTTTAAAACACGGAGGAGAAAGTATAACCCTAGAGATGACAAAACTTATACTAAACTAATATTGCACTGCAAGATACCAGACGCATGGAGAAACAGCATAATGATATCAATTTTTAAGAAAGGAGATTTAGAAGACCCCAACAATTATAGAAGTATAAATTTTCTTCATATAAATGTGCCTATCTTCCAGAGATAGCTTCGTAAGAGCTAAGATTTGGTGTGCCTCTAATAGCTTCTAATAACTCTAATAGCGAAAATTTTACCTTAAAATTTAATTTACATTGAAGATACAATATGTTCTTTTATTAAAAATTGTAGTTTTCCTTGAAAATGAGAAAAGAATCTTTTTGGTTATAAATTAGTCTTAATTTATGTCTTTTTATTTCAATCTAAAAAATTAATTGTGAAATTTCTCTTTGTACATTCAGCGGCCGTTAATGGGATAATACTATATAAAGAATAAACTTGTCTCAAATTTACTTTACTTAAATCAAAACTATTTTAAAAATAATAATAAAGTCTATTTAATAAATGTATTCCTAAGAAATAGAACACACTACGCCTATGCACATATGTAACTTTCAAAGAATAAACTAAAATATCATATTTCTTTCTTTATCATTCGTTAAACTTCCCGTGCTCGAATGGGTATCACTAAAGTGTTATGATCATTTCGGCCTATCCCAGCCATCGTCACACACTTGGGCTGATACAAATTCAAACTCGGAAAGTAAAACGAATGTCTCCCAAATTGGCCCCATTGTCTCCTCGGCCATATAGTTGGCCATTTGATATATAAAGCGATAGCGGCTTTCGCTAAAAGATTTAATTTTTTACACATTTCGCATAGCATAAAGGATACAGAAAACGATTATTTATATCGTTTCGTTCACGGCCTCCAAAGTAGGTGGCGCCTTTATAAGCTAACTACACGGTAGTAAAGATTTGGGAGACATTCGTTTTACTTTCCGAGTTTGAATTTGTATCAGCCCAAGTGTCTGACGATGGCTGGGATAGGCCGAAATGATCATAACACTTTAGTGATACCAATTCGAGCACGGGAAGTTTAACGAATTTGTCTCCTAGGCCATATAGTTGGCCATTTGATATATAAAGCGATAGCAGCTTTCGCTAAAAGATTTAATTCTTTGCATATATATATATATATATATATATATATATATATATATATATATATATATATATAGACCAGCAAAATATTGATAAGAGTACCGATGTTTCAAACTATTTAATAAACTTGTCTTACTATACACTTGTGAATCGCACCAATTTATATTGTTACGGGGGCAAATTTTATGAGACTATATTACTTTTCCACTTATTTACATGGGCGAAGCATACACAATAAAAATGAACCCGGTAAGAATTTACTGCTGAAGTTTTACATGGTTGCCGCTACCGTTTAGTTTAATTTGTAGATTAGTCACCTTTAGTTGAAAATTGTCTGACTATAGTTGAACATTATATAAAAAAGATTCATAAAAAGTAATCATAGGACATAAAGAAGGACCTTATTCTGACAAATCTATATATATAATATTTTATATTAAGTTCTATATCAAGTTTACAAACGATTCTATATAAAAATTTGAACATACTTATAACAATTTTCGTGTAAAAAGATTCGTCCTCTAATGCTCTGTAGACATACACATACAAAAAAAGGAGCTTCTTTCTCCTTGCATTAAAGTTTGAATTCTTATATACCTGTAAGTATATACATATAAAAGTATATACCTACCATATTTTAACTGACTTACCTTCATAGGTCTGTATTTCTCCAAACAATAATTTTATCAATTTGTTTGACATTTTCTAACTAATCTAGAAAACGTTTCTATGTTTACTATATTGTATTTAGTGATCGCTTAATAAATAATTCAAGTAGGTAATTTTGCTAAAAATATCAAACAATTAAAACTAATGAACTATTAAGTCGTCTACTTTAGAAAATAGAAAACAAAATGAGTACTGTTAGACACTATATTTGGCAAATATATTTTCCATTTGACCCATATTAATTTTCATATTAACTCAAATTGTACCATAGTTTTCTTGAAACACGTGGATCATGAACTCAAAGTTAATTAAAAATGTATAAATTACTAAACTAATTATCTGACATTTGAAAATAATTATTTTGATAAACCATCTTGACCCTCGGATATCCTCGCGTAAATTCTATAAAATAAATGTCATTCCATGACACTTCTGATTTAAGGGTGTTTCCAAAAACCAACACATGTCTTTCGATTGTTAGTCGTCACATTGCTCCTCCTATAGACTGGCGACCCTGTCAGTCCACTGTCTTTTAGATGCGCGACCAACCAATGCAGATGTACGATTTTCATTTTTGTTATTAGTCGTTTGATTTAGTAGACATTGATTCGGGCTACCACAGAATACGGACATTTACATGACTTCTGTAGCTTTGGACATCTCTTCTTATCACCAACATAATTATATAACTGCGCCAAATCTCCTTCCTTGCACCTGGTAGAGTTAGCTCGACTATCATATGGAGTTCTTATCCTATCGCTCTACATTTTCAAATATTCTCGAACCTTCACGACATGAACGTCGTCAATTCTTTCAGATAAGTTTTGTATTAAGCTGTGGTTGTACGAGGTCTGGCTATTAAATAACGAGACTACTTACGAAAAAGAGTTCTATTTTAAAAATTATTCTTCAATCGAATGCTCTCCTTCACTATATTCCCCTACCCTCGCCACACACTGTTCCATTCGTTTTTTTCATTGGTCAAAGCAATGCTGGAAGTCTTCTTTTGTTAGAGCTTTTAGGAGCTCTGCCATTTTTCGCTTCTACCTCTTCCATCGACTCTAACCGGATTCCTTATAAGGCAAACTTGATCTTTGGAAACAGGAACAAGTCACAGAGTGCTAAATCAGGCGAGTACGGCGTGTGTTCGAGCACTGGAATGCCTCTAGCGGCTAAATAACGCTACACAGACAGCGCGTTATAGGCAGGTGCGTTGTCCTGGTACAAGATCCACGACTTGTTTTTCCACAACTCCGGCCGTTTTTTTACGAACTCGCTCTCGCAGCGTTGCCAAAACTTTCAATGGATCAATAGTAAGTTTGCAGAAGAGTCGAACAAAACTATTAGCTCGACTTTAATTTTGATTTCGACATCCTTGCTTTTTTCATTCTTGGCGATGCAGGAGTTTTCCAGTGCTTAGTTTCAACATCGTATTTGAATATCCAGGTTTTATCGCAAGTGATGATGTTATTCAATAATTCAGGCTCTTCATGTAACCCCTCAAGGAAATCTGAGCAAATTTGTTGACGGACGAGCTTTTGGCTTTTTTGGGATTTGGGACCAACTTCGCACAGACTTTCTTCATGTTCAATTCGTCATGTAAAATTTTTTTGACAGTTTCTTTAATGGCGTTTACAACCTCAGAAATGATCTGAATGCTCATACGACGATCTCCGCGCACAATTTTATTTACTTATTTTGGTCCCTGTTTGCGGAGTTGAAACAGAGACAGGTCGACCTGGACGTTGGTCATCTTCGATGCTCTCTCGGCCTTTAGAAACTCGTTTATACCATTCAAAAACACGCGCACGAGATAGACTATTATATATAGGCCGATTTCAACAAATTATAGCACTTAGTCGGAGTTTTTTTAATTTAACGAGAAATTTCACATTAATCCGTTGCTCATGTTTTTCGGCACTAACTGTTATCGTCACGAGAAAAAAACACGTTCTTTTCTAACCTCTACAAAAAAGTTACTACTCCAGAGACAAAAGCTTGTTTTCGTACTGGAAGAGTTAACACTTTCAGCTATCCAGTGCTGTATTCGTTTTTCACTTTTTCCCTCTAGGAGCCTTCTGCGTACGCAGTCTCGTTATTTAATAGCCATACCTCGTATTTTGCACGTGGTTCACAAGTTCCAAATAAAAGATCAGCAGGAATCCCTAACTCTTTCTTAAATGAAACTTTCGCTGTTGTTTCGCTTGTCGACTTAATGGATAGAATTTCGATATGTAAGAAGAAAGAACTGGATAGAATTGCATAGCTATTTTGATGTTCATTGGCAACAACGCAAAGCTGTTAAAGTAAAGTTAGGTTGAATCTCTCCACCATTCCATCTGGCTAAGGTCGCAAAGGTGTGGTTCAGGTCTTTACAACACTCAGCATCTGATATATTTTCTCGAACAGATTCAATTCAAAATTTCTTGGTCGGAGTGTACTTCTCTTGGAATTACAAA
This sequence comes from Diabrotica balteata, assembly GCA_918026665.1. NCBI lineage: Eukaryota > Metazoa > Arthropoda > Insecta > Coleoptera > Chrysomelidae > Diabrotica > Diabrotica balteata. The sequence continues at coordinate 124,370,223 of OU898280.1, read as the reverse complement.
ACGGCTGAACAAATTATTAACCAGTATCTCAGCGACTGTCGAGGCCTCTTGATCAGGAAGAATGTATGTCTCCAGCCATTAACTTAAATAATATATGGCCACTAAACTGTAGCGGTTACCAGATACTGTACAGGGAAATGGTTCAGCGATGTCCACAGCGACTTTTACGGACGAAACTCCTACCAAATATTGCATCATCTGGCCTTTACTTCTTGTTCTAGGATCTTTACTAGCCGCACATTTTGTGGATTCACGAACTACTCCCAATATCCGAGAAACATTTCATCCAGTAGAATCGATCTCGGACTTTTATTAGTCTTTTTTATTCCCAGATGGTCTCCGGATACACCGCTAGACAGTACTTTATTAAACTTGACTTTTTGGAAGGACAAGTAGAAATTTATTTTGGCTTTCACCGAGACTTTCCCATTTTCTGTGTAAAATCTCCTTCTTCTTTATCTTTTCTTCTTCGTAAGGATGTAGTGGCGTCATGTAGTTTGTTTGACTATTTATGTCCAATTATCTCTCTTCCATGCGTGTTGTTTTCATTCGGAGGATAAGTAACCAGCCATGTCCTTTATTTCGTGCGACCATCGTACTGGAGATCTTCCTCTGGATCTTTTACCCTATATGTTATTTTCAATTATCATTTGCTCCATGTCTTCTCTTCCTTTAGTTATATGTCCAAAATATCTCAGTATATTTTGGTTGATAGTTGTGATGTGTCTAGTTTTTATATTAAGTTCTGCTAGAATGAATGCCATTATACGCTTTGAATCGGTTTTTTTCGGTTTCTGAAGCATAGGTGGCGATAGGAAATATCTATTCTCGAACAAGGCGTAAACATATATATATATATATATATATATATATATATATATATATATATATATATATATATACAAGAAATACTGGATATTATTGACTGTCGATATAAACAAATAAAACAGTTTATTAGGGTTGCAGTCAGAATATTGGCCGGGATGTTAAAAAAACACTCTTTTGACTTTTTTGTCGAGCTTTCGGAATGGTTTTATTCCTTTTTCAAGACACTGCAATAAGACAAAAATGTAAATATTTAAAAAATATCACAATTCTTCAGTGTAACTTACTAGTCGTTGAGATTATTTATATAAGCATTTACACTCAACATTTATAACACACATTAAAACATTAAAATATACAATTATTATGGACACAATACATTATAAAATTTTTAAAATTTATTGTAAAAATAGTACGTAAAACTTAGTTGATAGCATGTTTTACTTGTGTATATTAACTCATGCAGAGAATGGAAAGTAAACACTGTAATTAATATGTAATTAGGTGTAATTGATGTTATCTTTCTTTTTAGGTGAACTATGCTTTTAACCTGTCTTAATGGTATGCAACATATTATACATAGAGGTGTAATTTATGTACAGGTAAATTTTTATTTTATTTTTGGTGTTTTTCTAGTAAATAACAATAAATGTTGCTTAATTTGTCTATGTCTGACCTTTTGTTAATGCAGGATGTGCTAGATTTTATGAAACACATTTCCAAAAAAACACGTTTTGAAAGGTTCTTTTCTTTTGCCAAAATACAGGAATCATCGAAATTGAATTCATGTTTCAAAGTTAGTGCATGTACTGTCAATGCACATGCATTGATTTTTTTGGTTTTTATATCACTACGATGTGATATCACCCTGCTGTGAAAATTACGAGATGATTCTCCTATGTAAATTTTATTACAATTAGTACACGGTATAGAATAAACAACATTCGATGACTCCTGTATTGTGAAAGGATCTTTTGTTTTTGTGTAAAGCTTCGATACTGTTTTCACATTTTTGGTTGTAATTTTTAACCCACTAATATTTTTAAAGATTTTCATTAGCTTAGGTGTCAAAAATGGAATGTAAGGTAGGCAAGCTCAAAAGAGTGTTTTTTTAACATCCCGGCCAATATTCTGACTGCAACCCTAATAAACTGTTTTATTTGTATATATATATATATATATATATATATAATATATATATATATATATATATAATATATATATATATATATATATATATATATATATAAAAATAAAATCTCCAATAAAAAGAAAACTGTTATTGTATTGTAAAATGTTTTCTGTACCTTTTTTGGTTGTTGAGTTAGTTTAAAAAAAAGGGGGATTTCTTGAGAAATTCTGAAAATAGTGTATTCACTTTAACCTCGGTTTTTTTAAAAGCAAACCTTCTAAACTATTTACACTTCTATACTGTAATGTTTGTATATAAATAAAGTACATTGTAAATGAACAACGAATAGTTTCAACCAGGATGGTTTTGGCGGGGGTGAGTTTGTTACTTCTTGCGCCACAAAAATATAAGCGGACTTTATTTTAGTCATAACTCACCTTAATTTTCAGTCAAATCACTTTTATCAGTAGTAATTTTCAAGGTTTATTCAGATCTTTAATAAGTTATAAATAATAAAAAATATAATTCCTTGTATCTAACTCTAAAATTTATTCTATTCTATATCTTATTACATAAAACTATATTATCATTTATTGTGTTTTTAATATTCATAACAAATTATTATAATTACAATATCACTAGTGGTTTTTGTTTCAGCTATTACTCTAACAGTAAAAATATTACATTTCAATTAATAGTGCATCTATAACGTTAGTTACTAATACCAGGTGCAAAGTTTCAAGTGCAAATTTATTTTTTCCGTTATTTTCCATTTGGTTATCAAATTTTGTAGTATAAAATAAAAGAATATCCTCCTTTTAAAATCTAAAACAAAAAAAGATTGAGATAATTGTTTTACAAATACGATACATACATAAAAGATTAAGTATCATTAATAGCTGTATTTGTGCTTCTACACAAAAGCCTACATTTATTCAGACGTAATATTATACACTAATGATCTAAAAATTACAAAGATAAATTCAATTCCTATATGTATTAAGAACACATATTGTCGTCAATTAACTTATAGCTACACAGATTTAAACAGAAAATTATAGTCTTTTTACAACTAAAGTAAAAGATTATGTAAAATGTTAATTAATTAAATTATTCATCAGAATCTCCAAAAAAAATTATAAATAAAATACTTTAACTGTGATCTTACTTTAAACAAAAAAGCTTTTTATCATTAATTTACTCTTGTTAGCTTTTTCATTACAAGTACGTCCACTCTATCTTTTTCCGTGCGTCATGATTCATTTTCAAATAAGTTAAGGCTGTTTTATCGTTGCACCAAAACCTAGGGACAGTGTTTTCTCTGCTATTTACCGACAAAATGTCTCGAAATTTGAACTACTAAAAAATACTAAAATCTAATAGTGAAACATGTTACTTATCATTGGCGCTTAGTTTCATCGTTATCGCCTTCGTGACGTCAAATCTCATGAACGTACGGTCAGTTAGTTCGTTTTAAAACTAATTTGAATGGAGAATAATGCATTTGTTGTCATTAAACTACCCGTCGGCCGGCGACACTAAGTATTGAGCCCATTTCAAATCGCAGTTTGCTTTAACTGCTAAAACAGCCTTAAATCAAAATATTAAATGAAACGTACGTCTAATAAAAACTAGAGTGAGGAATACTCGTTACTGATCATGCAATTCTTTTAGTTAAAAAGAGTTATTTAGGCAGTTTTAATTAGCATTTAAGTTTAGAGTAAAATAACCTTATTTACCTAATATTAAGCATTTATTCTTTTCGCACTTTTCTGCGCATAAAAACTTCAAATTGTCCATTAAACGTTGTTGAAATTAACTCTGTTTCACAATAAATGACTTGATTAACCAGAATTTATATTGAAAAAACAAAAATTAGAAAATTCCAAAATATTCGATATTTTTGCCCATGAGTGTAATTTTTGTGTATTTGGATTAGTATTCGTCGGGAATATGATTAAGAAAAATATAATGAAAAGAAGATTAAAAAGTAATCTTAATATTATTTGTACAATCTGCCAAAATAATTAATTTTGTATCAATTTTATTCTAATATTGTCACATAGCAGTCTCAAACGCGGTTAAAATTCGGATGGGTGACCGCTATGGAACCACGTAGCTGTGGAACACCTCATGTTGTTGCCTTACTTTTTTTAATTCTTGGTATTATTTTAAGGACTTTTTTGAAAAATAGTAAGTATTAAAATTAGTTTAATGTTTAAAAATACAAATAAAATGTTTAGAATATATTTATATATATTTATTTCGTTGAAATCATAATAATAGAAGTATAACTTCTTACGTGCGTACTAAGTACACACACTCTTTTTTTTATTGAAGTGTTCATTCTTTTTCACTATTGAGGAGATTGATGGACTCAACCTTAAACAGCTTGAACCTCATACCGGCTGTTACTAGTGTAAACATAAATATAGAACTGTAATAAATACATTTAAAAAAAGTCACAACAACAAAGTTAATATTGTTATGAAAATTTAATATTCCCTAATGTTGAGAAATACAAAACTATCGAGTGAATTACATAAAAAACAATTAACATTTTTAATATATTGCACCATTAGGAAAACAGTGACAAAAGTGTAAATTTTTCACAAATTGAGTTATCAACACTACAATCTTGCTAATATTAGTCTTTGTATGGGGACCCAGACTCAAAATTGAAACTCTTCCTTTTGTCAGACACGTGAGTTTGACCCATTTATAGATTCAATTGAAGGAAAAAGATCTGTTTAGTGGCTATCGTATGTCACTCAATATTGCACAGAAAGACATTGGTTTTAAATGGCTAAAAGATTATCCAGGGCGAGGGCTGATGAAACAATCTCATATTGCTGTGAAGAGCCCAGAATCTTCGAGATTATATAAAAAATATAATCATGAACAACTGTACAAGTTTATTTTTGTACATGAAAGTTGATCTATAGATCTATATGTCGCTTATGGCAATATGAGAATAAAATATGTCTAAAATCTACTAAAACTGATGGAAAACCGTAATAGATTTATATTCAGTATTAATATCCCTAGGACATTGATAACAGACGAGATAATTTCATGACAATCGAAAGCTCGTTCCTTGGTAACAGCACGAAGCCGAATGCTGAGTGCTGTTACCAAGCAACGAGCTTGAGAAATTTGTCATGAAATTATGAGGCATTCATCAATGTCCGAGGGATATTTGGCGGATAATTTTTCGAAAAAAAAAATCATAACTCAACATAACGAAACATTTATTTATTAAAAGTACAGTTAGTGAAAGTACAATTATTAAAATTTAAGTTAACATTGCCGAAACGTGACATTTTGAAATTTATTTGGATGAAGTTGTCAAACTCAATCGTGTTGACATAGGGATTGAAAATTGCACTGAATGCAATTATCAGTCTAATGTTGACATGATTGGGTAAAATTGTTTCACATGACACAAAATGGCGAAATTTGAATGGTTGTTAGAACAGTCGAAAAATTATCACCATAATATATAACCGTAATCATATTGAAAACATGGTGTTGAAATATTTTTTTTTGCAGATACATTATTCTTCATGCTAGTAATGAAAATGGCTTCATTAAGAGTGTAAAGGCTATATTTTCCTTTAAATCGGCTATAATGGACTACCATGAAGAAATGAATCAAGCAAATTTTTTATCGTGGTTTGTTTGTTGCAATTATATTAGATTACGCTCCACACTATAGATTCTTAGAGAAAGTACCAAACAGGTCTTCAAACAAGACTGAAATAAAAGACTGGGTAACTTTATAACAATAAACTGCCAACCGAAATAGAAACTCATGTTTTTTAAATTTTCGCCACTGTAATTGGTTGAATGTCAACATTGTCTCGGATATACCCACGGTGAGTTCTAAAGCATGTTTTATCAAAAGCTAAAATTACCAACATATTACAGTTGGGATATGTTATTTAAAGTAAAAGAAGATATTTCATGCTAAAATTTAAATCGCAAATATGTAGAATTTTGAAAAAAAGGTTTTTATTCTTAAGTTTATCAAAATCGTCCCTTTTACATTAGATCATGCTTAAAAATTTAATATTTTCTTCATGTCTACGGTAAGGAGATTATAAAACTAGATTCAAAGACCTTCAACTTGCAATTAGATAAAAGTTTCATGCACCTATAGAGCCAAAAATATGGCATTTTTAACATTTTTTTTTATTTTCGAATTCAACGCCAATTTTATTTTTTAAATAATGACTGTAAATCCAATTCAATAATGTGTAAATACTTATATGCCTAAAAGTATTTTTTATGTATATATCAATGTAGGTATTTACTATCAAGAATGTTTATTTAGATACAATAATTTTTTTATCTATATTTTTTCATAATGTTTGTGCTACAAACTAAAGTTACATTTTTAATTTACATTATATTATATATTATAGTTTGAAATAATATATGTACTAATTAAATAAATGATGATTATACATATAATAGTATTGCTAATCATTTTTTCATGAAACTTACTATAAACTACAACCAAAACCGCCTTCTTGGAAGCATTTTCCGTGACGTGCGATCATTTATAATGTAACACATCAAATTCTGCGTTTTTTATTCACATTTTAAATGCCTCATATTTGTTGCCACAACTCAAAATTAAAATTATAGGTTAGTCATAGGTTAAAAAGTCATCAAGTGATCAAGTCAAGTCAAATTTATTGATCACATGCGACATTATACAAAGTACATGTATGAGACAAGTCAAAGTTACAGATATATGTACATCTTAAAAGTATATAAATTAATAAACACGATAAAACATACTTAAAAGTTATTTTTAGAATATGGCTCTACCTTATAAATCTATTGATGTATACACCTCTGAAAGTTTGGCTGATGTAAATTAATTCGCATATCTATTGGTAATTTGTTAAAGAAACTTGGCTGCATAATATGTGCTACCTTCCAACAAAACAGAACGATGTTGTGGAAGCATAATAAGCTGATTGTCTTTGAATCTTTTTGAATAAATATGGTTAAATTGAAATTTATTAAATTCATAAATTTTGGTATGTAAATACAATACACGAAAATATATACAGACCAGAAATTGTAAGAATATTGTTTTGTCTAAAGATGCCTCTACAAGAATCTCTAAATTTCATTTTATACATTATCCTTATAGCTCTTTTCTGAAGTACGAATATCTTCTCTAATTCAGAGGTACAATCCCAGACTTCAATGTCATATTTGGCTATTGAATGAAAATGGGCAAAGTATACTGTTTTTAATATTGATGTATGAAAGAGAGGTGAAAGAATTCTCAATACATAACATGCGCTACTTAATCTGGATTTCAAATTAGAAATGTGATTTGACCATTTACAATTACTGTCTAAAAGTACCCCCAGCAACTTAGTCTCAGTCTCAGTCTGTTCTATCTATTGCTGCTTCTATAGTGGCTTGATGGTTTAATAAATTATTTGACGTGAAAATCATATACTTTGATTTCTCATCATTTAAAACTAATTTGTTGGATAAGAAATAACTGTTGATGGTGGATAGTATCTGTGTAGTTTTATTTTGCAAATTTTGATCAGACGTCCCTGTGACTAAAGTGTTTGTTGGTATCATCCGCATAACTGATGATGTTAACCCCAGTCAGTGAATTAGTTACCAAAGCTATATCAATAATAAATACTATAAAAAGTAAAGGACCCAATACACTACCCCGAGGAATACCATAATGGATATTAAATGTGTTTGATTCATGATTGATGAAGTAAGCCATTTTAGAACTTTACCACGAATACCAATCACCTCAAGTTTTATTAGCAACAAATTATGATTTAAAGTGTCAAAAGCCTTGGACAAATCGAGAAGTAAACCACATGTCTTCTCTCGTCTCTCACTGTCCAAAGCACCCAATACTAAGCTGACCAAATTTGCAAGAGCTGTAGTTGTAAACTTAGAAGATGTAAAACAATGTTGAAAATTATGAAAGACACTATGCTTTTTTAGGAATGTGTTCATTCTAGCATAAACCAGAGTTTCAATTATCTTTGAAAACACAGATAAGAGACTTATGGGACGATAGTTGTTAAGGTCATCTTTATCACCACTTTTAAATAAAGGTATTAGAATAGATAGTTTAAATATACTAGGAAATATTCCTTGTTGAAAATAGTCATTACAAATATCCGTCAGTGAATCTGAGAGAGCATTAATGCATTGTTTTAATAACTTAATGGAAATCTGATCAAAACCACAACTGTGTTTGGATTTAAAACGTCCGACTATACTAGTTATTTCCTGTGCGTTAGTTGGATATAAAAACATAGACCAACTATTAAGGTTTTTTGATGCTGATGTAAACCCACCTATTTTAGTAGCATCCAAAGCGGCAAGTAACTTTGGAGCCATTTCAACAAAATGGTGGTTAAATTTGTCTACTAAATTACTGTTAACATCACTAGGTACTTTTGAGTTATTTTGTTTCCCGACTGTTAAGTTTACTAAATGCCAAATACATTTCATTTTATTTGATGATTCGTTTAACTGTCTCATGAAGTGACTACTTTTAGCTGCTTTTAATTTAATTAAATCTTCTGCCTTTGTCAAATGAAGGACTGGCCTAAGATTACTATTTTGTTGACAGATCGTTTTTAAAAGTTTTAGCTGATCCCTTTAAATTGTACAGTTCCTGCGTAAACCAATTCGAACGTGTACATTTTTTAGGTTTACATTTAGTAGTGAAAAATGGGACCAAAAGTAATTGTGGATAGTATTTAAAAAAGCTAATGATTTATCCTCATCAGAAATTGTATTAAATACCTCTGACCAATTTATTGACTCAAGCGTTTGAACAAAACGATTTATGATCCTTTCACTATATGAACGGATGAATATATAAGCATAATTGTCTGTGTTAATGCTACATTGGAACAATTGCGCACGATGATCAGAGATAAAACCTTCCACAACCATTGTTTTTTGTGGGTGATTTACGTTTGTAGCAATATAATCAATTTGTCACAATCACTTGTGGATTTGCAACATTTACTGGTACTTTTAATGTCACAATTATGTCGATTAGTTTATTTTTCTTTAATTTATTTAACCCAGTCGTTAACATGGTTGTATCACATGCCACCATCTTTTAATCTCTAAAAATGAAATTTTAATACGACTGTGTAATGAAAGTGATCAATATTATTGATCTGACAAGAATTGTAAAAAATGGCAAAAATCGCGACACGTTTATTTATTAACACCTTTATAAAAACTGAATTTATTCTGGACAAAATATGAAAACTGCATACGAAAGTTTTTACTGTCGAGCTGATTTAAATTTTATTGAACCCTAATTTGGCGCGTGTAACACATTCAAATAGACGGTTGCTTCAAGCGTTTTCCCTGTCAGAACGGTCCATTCTTCACAAAAAGTGCTAATAAATATCTCTGTTTAAAATGATCTCAGCTACATTATTTATTTAAAACATTTTTTTCTGTGGAGTACTGATTCTTGATAAATCGATCTTTTTTGGGGTTCCAAAATTAATATTTTCGGCAAAATTCAGCTTGTTCGTATGATTTTTAGGTGTTAACTCTCTGACGACTGGAATAGTACAAAAGTAAAATAACTACTAAAACAACATGACAACAACCAATTTCCAACACTACCTAAAAAATCTGACACCTAACCTAGATAGTGATTACTCATTATGGAAAACCACAAATAAGCTGAAGCGCAAAATCACCACCTATCAGAACAAAGGATTTAAAACGGTTAAAAGCAGATCAGGAACAAGCAAACGATTTTGCAAAACATTTAGAAAAGGTATTTCTGCCGTTAACAAACAGGGCAAATGAAGACGACAACATCTATGAATATTTAGACATTCCAACTTAATAAACCATCCACCTAAATGGACAACTCCTAATGAAGTAAAAAATCGAATAAAAAACTTCAATAAAAAGAACTCGCCTGGACATGATCTGATAACAGACGACATATTAAATAACCCAGAAAAGAAATAGGAAGTCTAACACTAATCATAAACTCGATAGTAAGAACAGGCTACTTTCCTGTACAATGGAAGTTAGCGGAAATCAATACGATTCCAAAACCAGGAAAATCTTCACTTGAGACTACATCCTACCAACCCATCAGCCTATTACTATTTATGTCCAAAAACAATATTATACCTAATCATTAGTACGGTTTTCGCCAAAAACACGACACAACTAAACAAGTGCATAGGGTGGTAGAAAAGATACAATCAACCGTCCAGGAAGAGAGCTTTTGCAATGCCATTTTCTAGATGTTAGTGTTCTAATGGATGTTAGTAATCCCAAAAGAAAAGCAGATCCTAAGAGTTCTGCAAGCAGGAGTGGTTTGATGTCGTCCGGACTGACAGAAAAAATGGGCACAAGAGACGGAAAAGAACAAGTGAAGGGCCATAAAAAGTAGAAAAAACTAGTCAAGATTATCGAAGCCAAGAGACTATAGGGTCTGTAGTGTTGATATATATTATATACCATCCTGTTAATTTGCGCCTATACAATTTTCTGGAAAATATTATCCATACACAGACAATGTATCTTTTGATTAACATCCAGCCCTCGCTGTTTGTGTATATCTAAAGCAACCAAAACCCCACTCTAGTGCATCAACCTTCCAAGTGTGTATCAATAAAAACAAGTTCTAACGTCTGATTAACGATTTTAGAAAATATCTTATTTTTAAAAGCTTTTTTAGATATTGTAATGAATGTATATCTAAGTCATTCTTGGGGTTTAATACGAGTATTGTGTAGTATTACAAATGTAAATAGGTGTAATATTATAGTTATGAATGTGACGTTTGTGTGTTTGTATAATTCTATAAGGATTTCATTAAATTACTTACATTCCTAAGATGAGAACTGATAGAAGGTGCAAAAAGCAGTAACTGTGTAATTACCTTAATCAACAGTTTAGTCCCCAAAAAATAAACATAACCAATTTCAATTTTTAAAGGTCTTTGGGATCTTATCATCATCAACATAAGACTTTTTTTAGTAGATTCAGTTAAATCGTACCATCCGTTAGAAAAAATACTCGAGGACAATTTTTTGCTCTGTAAAATTAAAAATATTCATGTACGTTATAATCAATAAACAAAACCGTTTCTTCTGAAACTCTTCTTTCAGTGCCCCATTCTTTTTTAATAAGTGTACCTACTAGATAGCGATCAAGAAAAATTGTATTTGATTATTATGGGGTGGAAACCACGTATGGAATACAAATTTTTCTGAAATATGAAATAAATTGTTTGTTTCCTAATTTAAGAATTTTTTTTTCCAAACAGGGTCTCCTCAAAGCTCACACGAAAATAACTAATCTCTCTCTCTCCTCTCTCTCTCTCTCTCTCTCTCTCTCTCTCTCTCTCTCTCATCAAGATAAAAATACTGTCAATGATTGCCCAAATCTTCGACCCTCAAGGTCTTATTAATTCAGTTACAGTAGTCGCTAAGCTCATAATGCAAAAAATCTGGATTTCCAAAATCAGTTGGGACGATATTATTGACACAGATACATTACAGTAATGCCTAAGTTTTATTAGCAGTATCTCTCATTTTAAGAATTAAATATATCTGAATGTCTGTTTTTAAGTCAAGAAATGACTGACTTGAGATCCAATCATTCTCGGATGAAAGTTTAAAGGCTTATTTACCTTACATCTAATTATGTGTGACTTATCAATCAGAACAGGTATCTTGTTACCTTTTAGCGTCTAAGAGTCGCGTTGCTTCGCTAAAACCCTTGACCGTCCCAAGACTGGAATTCATGGATAAGCTTTGTGTAGTAAACTCGCAGTAGTAAACTAAATAACTTACGTTTTGCAGACGATACAGTAATAATTACGGATAACAACAATGATTTACAGAACGTAATGCAACGCCTTAATGAACGCTGTCATGAGTACGGACTGAAGATAAATTTAAAGAAAACTAAATGCATGATCATGACTAAATCTGCACATGCAAATATCCAATTGACTATTGAAGATACTGCAATTGAGAGTGTTAATAACTATAAATACTTAGGAACATGGATAACATCATATGTAGACCAAACCAAAGAAATTAAGACACGTATTGAAATAGCACGTACATCATTTATTAAACTTAAAAAGTTTCTTTGTTGTCGGGATATAAGGTTAGAACTACGCCTGAGAATGCTTCGATGTTACGTGTTCTCTACTCTTCTTTATGGTCTGGAAGCTTGGACACTAAAACAAGTTCATCTGAATAAGTTGGCCGCCTTTGAATTTTGGTGTTACAGAAGAATCCTACGAATATCATGGATTCAAAGAATGTCAAACATGGAAGTAACTAGAAGGATAGGAAATGAGGCGGAAATAATATTAACTATTAAAAGACGAAAACTTGAGTACTTGGGACATGTGATGAGAGGGCAAAAATACGCATTATTACAACTTATTATGCAGGGCAAAATCCGAGGAAAGCGAAATGTGGGAAGACGAAGAATATCCTGGCTTAAGAACTTAAGGGAATGGTTTGAATGCAGTAGTGCAGAACTTTTTAGAGCGGCAGTCAACAGAGTCCGCATAGCCATGATGATTTCCAACCTTCGATAGAAGATGGAACTTAAAGAAGAAGAAGTAAACTCGCAACCAAGATTGCTGATATTATTAAAGAAAATTAATCTCGATTTGATTCTATAAATATGTGGTCGGATTCAGATATTGTTCTCGCTTGGCTTCATTCATATCTTTCTCGTTCTGCCCAATTTGTAGTAAAAAGGGTTGCATAAATTTTAGATACTTCCACTAACGCTCACTGTAAATACGATCCAAAGAGAATCCTGCCGACTTAATTCTCTCCCGAGGAGTGCTTCCCTCTCAAATATTACACGGTTTATAGTCCTCCATTTTTAAATCAATTCCGGTTGGATTTATTAAAATAGAGGAAGTGCGGGAACAGTGTTACAAATGGAACAGTGTTGCATTTGCTTTCTGTTCCACCTCTTGGTAGATAGGCGAACTACATGTACCGTAACCTCATTAAAGGTTGGATGCCTTCCATCTTCCATCTTCCGACTACGATTAAGAATGCTGAGAGGCTATGTATTTAACACGCTATTATACGGTGTAGAGGCCTGGACTCTCAAACAGAACAACATGAAAAATATTGAAAGTTTCGAGATGTGGTGCTACCGTCGAATGCTGAAGATTAGTTGGGTTGAAAGAATAACAAACTGTGAAGTAATACGAAGAATAGGAAAAGACCCAGAGATTTTGTTAACGCTAAAGCGAAGAAAACTCGAATATTTTGGTCACCTGATGAGAGGACATAAATACGCATTACTTCAAAATATAATGCAGGGAAAAATAGAAGGAAAACGGAATCCAGGCCGTAGAAGAATGTCATGGTTGCGGAATTTGAGAGAGTGGTTTGGCTGCACCACTAATGAACTCTTTAGGTCAGCCGTAAACAAGGTCAGAATAGCCTTGATGATTTCCAATCTCCGATAGGAGTGGCACAAAAAGAAGAAGAAGCCTTCCATAAATCAGTTATCGTAGTTGAATACAAGTGTTTTGTAGTCACATATTTTCATAACAGTTTTTATACCTGTGAAAAGTAAAATTTTTAAGATCTAAGTGTATTAGTATATGGGTAAGTACGTTAGTAATTCATTAATTTTATATTATGGATGGAAAGTAAATATATTTCTATTGGATTTACACTTAAAACCATAACCTATATTTCATTACCGCGCTAAAAATTTAGTTCTATGTGCATTGGCGTTCAAAAGTGAACAGTGTTACAGGGTACACTGTTACAAAAATTCTTGTAACACTGTACCCCTAGTAAAACAATTAATTATAAATTTCTTGATTACAAATTTATTTTAGTGAGAAAATGCCACGTAAAAGCAAAGGTGTAAGAACCCTCTTAAAAACCGATGAGAAGATTCTCAAAAAAGCTGTTCTTGATGTGCTTCAAAATAAAATGAGCATTAGAGGAGCAGCGAAAAAATACAAATTATGTCACATGACGTTAAAACGTTACATAAATAAATACAAAAATTCAGAAAATCCTCAATCAATAAAATTTGAACCAAATTAAAAAATAAATCAAATTTTTTCCAAAGAGTTGGAAGATAAACTCGAATCATATTTAATAACAGTAAGTAAAATACATCATGGTTTGACCCGCAAAGATACCTTGGGACTAGCCTATCAATTGGCTGTAAGTAAATTGTTACAACAATTTAAATTTGTCTACTTGGAATTTTTATGTTTCAGGTTCGCAATGGCCTAAAAATCCCGAAAAACTGGGATACTAATAACTCAGCGGGAATAGACTGGTTAGTGGGATTTCGTAAGAGGCATCCCATATTGTCTCTCCGCAAACCTGAAGCAACAAGCTTATCAAGAGCCACAAGCTTTAATCGGACTAATGTAAATGCTTTCTTCGAAAATTTAATCAAAGTATATGGAAAATTTGGAGATAGCATATCCCCCGATTTGATATATAATTTGGATGAAACTGCAATCACCACGGTACATAATCCACCGAATGTGCTGTCTGCTAAAGGACAAAAACAAGTTGGCCAGGTAACATCAGGCGAGAGAGGAGTGCTGATTACCGCTTGTTGTATTATCAATGCTGTTGGAAACACTGCTCCACCATTTTTAGTTTTCCCAAGGGTACATTTCAAAAATCAAATGTTATTTGGTGCCCCTGCAGGCTCAAGTGGCAGTGCAACAAAGAGCGGTTGGATGAACGGGGAAATTTTTGTTGAGGTTCTGATCCATTTCCAAAGACATGTTAAGTGTTCAAAAGAAAACCCCGTGATACTAATTTTTGACAATCACGAATCGCATATCACAATTGGCTCTTTGGAATTTGCAAAACAAAGCGGGATAATTATGGTTACGTTGCCACCACATACAAGTGCGAAACTTCAACCTCTTGACAAAACTGTTTATAAAAGCTTAAAATCCAATTATAATTCTGCTTGCAACGACTGGATGATCTGCAACCCTGGAAAAGTCATTTCCATCTATGATGTTGCTGCTCTATTTGGTAAAGCATTTCCTAAAGCATTCTCTATCTCAAACATAGTCAATGGGTTTTCTTCGACAGGCATATGGCCTTTAAATCGAAATATATTTACAGACGATGACTTTTTGTCATCCAGTGTGACAGACCGCTCTCTGGCTACAGCAACTTCATTGCAGACTTCAAACAGAGATCAACCTCAGCCTTCTACCTCGGCACAAGTTCCTTGTGACGTAGCATATGAGCATACATTACATGTAACAGATTCGAATCATGAGACTATAGTTTCAAAGTCTCTAACTAGTCCTTCCACTTCAACTCTTTCGCCTTCACCTCGCATTGTAATACCTTCATCTACCCCTCCTAGGAATATACAGCACCAACAAGAAGAGAGACCCTCTATGTCAAGTGTATTGGTCAAACAAACAACTTTAATTTCACCTGAACTCGTTAGACCCTTTCCAAAAGCCCCACCAAGGAAAACAAACATCACAGGAAGGAAAAAAGGAAAATCCATGGTGCTAACAGACACTCCTATTAAGGACGAATTAGTAAATGAATTATTGGAACGAAGTAGAAAGAAAGCGAAGGCTGTAAAGAAAAAAATCATTAAGGAGAAAAAAGATGCCGAGAGTTCTGAGGAATCAGAAGGCGAAGTTCCTTATGCTGAAAGTAATGCTAGTAACAATTTGGAAGGCGAAGAAATGGAAATGGATTATTCATCAGTTTCAGTTGGCGATTATGTGCTTGTTGCTGAAGGGGAGCCTAAAAGTAATATTTTTTCGGTGGGTTTAGTCGAGGAGGAACTGGAGGAAGAATATGTGATTGTCTACATAAAGAGAATTAAACCTCTGTTTAAATTTGTAAAAACTGAACAATCCTACACTTTTCGTAAGGAATATATTATACACAAATTGCCACCACCAGTTGCTGCAGGTGGAACAAACCGGACATCTGAGATGCTGGTTTTTAATATCGATTTAACAAAATTTAAAAATTCACTTGAATAGGTTTTATCAAATTTACTTTTTCTCTATGTTGAATATCTTGATAATTTTGACATTTAGGCCTTATGTTCATAGTTTTAATTAACAATACATCTTTTCCTAATCATTTATGTATTTAATTTCTCCTTTCTCATGTTTTTTATGCCTTGTAACACTGTTCCATGTACATTGTACACTGTACACTACCGCAGGGTACAGTGTTACAAATGACAAATTTTCAAAGTCATGCTATACTTTCATACCTTATTCTTGTAATGTTATAATACTTTATCAAAAAACAAAGTAAACTATATTGGGACCGTGCAAGTTTGAAACAGCGACACCTGGTGTCGTAAATCAGCAAAATTTACTGCGCTTTCATGTTAGATCGAGGTTACCGGATAACTGTCAAGGACGTAGCCCCAAAAAAGAATAAGAAGAAAAAGTAAGATTGAGGTTATGTCGGTATGTTATTAAAAGGTAAACGTTGTATGTAGTGTAAATACAAATAAATATATTATTAAATTACAGCATTACTGTTAATATGGATGCAATAATAAAAACTGGATTTGAGAAAGTAAATCACCAAATAACTTTTCAACCAAGCACTGAGTCAATGGAAAAGCTTTAGTAGTGGCAAATGTCAAAAAAGAATGGAAGAATTATGTGGAAGAATTAAGAAAAATAAATTACCATAAATAATGCTAATGCATAAATTAGCAGGTTAAGCCCATGATATCATCATATTGGTTTGAACAATTAATTCTTTCCCTGTAAACTTTTGGACAGCGAATATATCTTAATGCATCTTCAGAAAAACTTGAACTTGATGCATTTTTGTAAACTTCAAAAAAATAAAATTTAAAGTGAGTGTTATGAAACTAAAATTTACACTTAAAAGTGAACTTTTATTTATTATTTATTTCAAACTGACTTTAAAATCGGGCGCAAGAATAATGCATAATTTAGGTTATGTTACTTATGCTTTTTTATGATATAAATCCACTTTTCTCTTTGTAGTAATTTGTGCTTCGAAGTTGGAAACGAATAAAACTTAAATTGACAATTTTTTGTTGTATTTTTACAATTTATAACACAGCATTTCCTAAATCCCATTTTCTTCAGTGACAGAAGGTGTAAATAAACAAACGAATATGAAATATGACAATTGACAATATGAATTTATGAAATCTATGAAATTTGCAGTAAAAAATGCAAGATTTCTCCGCTACTCGCGCACGATCGTTTCTCGTATCACATCCAAGTACTTGCACGTCGCCAATACTATCATATAATGATAAAAATAAACTTAAAATATTCATGTCCATCAACTTTGTGACGAATTAAAAAAGTTGTAACACTGTTCCCGCACTTCCCCTACAGCCAAAAAGATTATAACTCCAAATTACCTGAAGAAAGAAAAGTCATTGAATATTCACAAAATGAATGTAAACAATAGGTGAGTAAGGATAATAGAAAGGTCGGTGCATATTTTCCAAACCTTATTTATTAGTATTGGAGAAATAAACTCTACTTACCGTGACTATTATTTCATTTGCATGATAATTAATATACCAATTTTCCACGATGATTATAGATACTTTAGCAACATGAAACAGGCTTTCAATATTAATTGTATGTGCGCTCTAAAAAATTCGGAAATTTGAACTTTTATATTTTATTACTTACATTTAAATAATACCAGACAAAAACCATCGAAATCAATCATAATAAGACTATAATTACGATCGCCTTTCGATATATGTACTTGGAATAACCTTCCTTCTTTTGGAAGGTTAATCACTACCATAGAATGAGTTCAAAATAAATATTACGTAATGTAAAACTTTACTTTAAAACATAATGTAAATAAATAAAACGGTCTATAATATGTGTAAGCCATTTTTGAATATAATCCGATATTATTTTTTTACCACCAAAAATGGTTTTTCATGTCTTTAAGCAGAAAGTAGAAAAAGTTTAATTTTTTTATTGTTGAAATCTTTATAACGAAGTTGTGCTTTAATTTTGAGTTATGTTAATTTTTTTTATTTTGAGATAGTCGTTATAATTGTAGTATTTTTTACTATTTGTTTTTGAAACTGTCTATCGGTATATATATATATATATATATATATATATATATATATATATATATATATATATATATATATATAACGAAAATATTTAGACCATGAAAAAAATAACCTATAGTGTTTCGTCCATGGGAGCAAAAGAATCCAAGTACTAATAAAGAAAGCGTAATAGTCAAATTATTTAAGTGATATAAAAAAACAACGACACTAAGACTAGAATAATTGTCATCAATTCCAACCTAACCTCAAAGTTGATTACATGTGTTATGCTTGTGATTAATTTCCGTAATTAAACTAAAATAAGTGATTTTAGTAACTATTTTCATATAAATAGTAAAGACCGATTTTTGGGTCAAACTTGTTCGTTTGGCAGGTAATATTATTTAAACTTCTTTTTTTTTTTTTGTTCTTCTACGAAGACTGTGTGCTTTCTTTCAACAAATACCTACAGTAGTCTCTCTTTATAACGATTCCCTATATAACGATAATTCCTCTGTAACGATGAATATAGTAAACGTTGATTGGTTCGTCATAAGGATAATGAATTAATTCTTTCTCTATACCGATATCGTTCTCTCTTAATAACGATGATTTTCAGTATTCAATAGTCGATGACAAATCTGTTTTTTTTTAAGTTCAGACTACCTGAGTCACGAGTGGCAAGGTCATTGTCCAGCGATTGTTTAGTTTTGCGAGTTGTGTCGTAAGGTTGATTCAGACACATCAGTCACGTCTCGTCACAGTCTCGTCACAGTGATTGCGCCGAATCGAACACTCCGTCATACAAAATATTCTTTAATACAAATATGTTGCCGGCATTCACACTCATCAGTTGACAAACAGTTTCCCAGCTGTCAGATAGTTGATAGTTCTGTGACCAAACAGGACCGGTTCGGCGCCGAGACTATGACGGGACTGATGTGTCTGAATCAACCTTTAGTGTGTTTAGTAACAGTCAATATGTTTTCGAAAAAACCTAAAGTGCTCTCGGTGGAGGAAAAGTTATTGATAGCTCGAGCAATAGAATAAGGTGAAAGCAATTGGATGTCGTTCGCCGTATCTGTCAACTGTGGCTCCGATATGAAAGGACAGAAAAAAGTGGCTTGAAGCGGAGATAGAGGGCGGTAGCAGGAAGAAGTTGCGGAAACCTCAGCAGCAGTGTATGAACCTATTCCACTTTCTGGGCTTGTGTTCAGGACAAAAGCCAAGTTCTTTTCAACTCAGCTTGGAATTGAGAATTTACGAGAGGCTCGCGATGTTAACAAAAACATAACGGATGATTGGCTAGAAAACGTGTGGCCTGGACTAAAGACACAATATGCGTCAGACGACATTTTCAATGCTGATGAGACTGGATTCTTTTTTAAAATGATATAAAACACACACACACACACACGCACGCACGCACACACACACACCCACGCACGCACACACACACCCACGC
>OU898280.1:124343179-124348179 GCA_918026665.1 Diabrotica balteata | reverse complement strand
TCATTTTAAGATTGGATCCTAACTTATGAACTAGCACTAAGCAGCATGGATAAGGTGTTTTTATTTTGTTATGGAATCATTTTAAAGCTAAACAAATCATATCTGAGGGAATTGGAGTTCGGTCCTGACAGGTATACTAATTAGTGCGAATTTGTCAGCTCCAAACAAAAACAGTTATTCAGATAGTAGTTATTGATTAAAGTTTTTTTATTTTATCAATATAAGTGCATAAGAGTGCATTCTCTTCCATCCTGTAAGTACCCTTTAAAATTATATAAAACAGAATCATTTCACAGGAATCTAGTGTATTTATCACAAGTCGGCTTGATATAAAAACTCTAAACAAGTTTATTCGTTATCTATAACGACATGATAAAATTGCCTGTTCTAAAACAGGTCCGTATTTCAGGTCTAAATTAATTTTAAATTATAAAGAAAATATGTTAAATCCAACTGACAGGACTTCTGACTACAGAAGCTCCCAAAAGGAAAATAATACTAAAACTTATTCTTCTGCTATGATTGAACAACAATTCCCTACCAAAGATCAAGCTATTGTATTCCCAGCCATTGAAAACCTAAAACTTCAAGATTACCTGATTCCATTAGGAATGTTGATCGAGCCCAAAAATATTCTATTTTCCTCACGGCTTTCTAACAACGGAGTGTGTATGTACCTTGCAAACAAAAACATTGTTGATCATCATCATCATCTTGGTGCTACAGCCCTTAGAGGGCCTCGACCTTCTCAAGCTTTCTACGCCATTCTGTTCTGTCCCTTGCTTGAATTTTCTAGTTGCCGACTCCGATCTTCTCCGCATCTTGTGTTACCCCATCCATCCACCTCAGCTTTGGTCTACCCCGTCGTCTCATTCCCACAGGTTGCGCTGTTAGAATCTTTTTTATCATGTTCGATTCAGGGGCCCGGGCTACATGTCCTGCCCACTGCAGGCGGTTTCGCTTAATTATAGTGGTAATATCTTTACCACCAAACGTATGCTTGTAGATATTCTGCAGTTCGAAGTTATATCTACGCCTCCATATTCCGTTCTCACAGACCGCTCCAAATAACTTGCGTAGCACCTTTCTTTCAAAAATGGATAGAGCGGATTCATCTGTTTTCGTTAGCGTCCATGCCTCTGATCCGTATGTGAGAACGGGGACTATCAGTGTTCTATACAGCCTTATACGAGTTTTTTGAGACAGACGTTTGTTAGCTAAGTACTTTGATAGACCATAATAACACCTGTTTGCAATTATTATTCGCCTTTTTATTTCCTCAGATGTATTATTATTGGGGTTAACCGATGTCCCTAGATATATGAACTCATTGACTGCTTCGAAGTTTGGTCATTGATGATTAAATTTGTGTCAACATTTCCAGCTCTTGTGTTTGTGTTAGTCGCCATGAATTTGGTTTTATTTTGATTTATATGTAACCCCATTCGTTCTGCTGCTGCTACTAGCTCGGTTAGGATTTCCGCAGTTCTCGCCCTAGTTCTTGTTATAATGTCCACGTCGTCTGCATATGCTAGAATTTGGACTGATCTATTAAATATTGTTCCCCTGCTATCTAAATTAGCGTCTCGTACAACTTTTTCTAAGGCGACATTAAAAAGCTGACACGCCAGCGCATCTCCCTGCCTTAACCCCCTATGTATTTGAAATGGGGTTGACGAGTCGTTTTGAATTTTTACTGCTGATAACATCTTCGCCATTGTCACTTTTATCAAACATATGAGTTTTTTTGGAATTCCTAACTCATTCATAGCGTTGTAAAGACTTGGTCTTAAGACACTGTCATATGCCGCTTTAAAATCGACAAAAATATGATACATATCTATGTTAAACTCAAAACATTGTTGAACATTTTATAAATAATTATGGAGGTTTTATAGAAATTAATAACCAACAA
Organism: Diabrotica balteata; assembly: GCA_918026665.1. Taxonomy (NCBI): domain Eukaryota; kingdom Metazoa; phylum Arthropoda; class Insecta; order Coleoptera; family Chrysomelidae; genus Diabrotica; species Diabrotica balteata. Next base: position 124,346,264 of record OU898280.1, on the reverse strand, counting down.
GTCCAAGCACGTAAACTAGTCACTCCAGCAGAAAGACTTATTCTGCCAAACGTTTGTCCCACCATTTCGAATGCTTTACTAACTCAAGATATTGAAAAATTGGGCCTTAAAACCATGTCTTCGATGTCATTTCTCAAGATAAGTGCCGGTCTGCCGGACTTCAGCCACGTTTATAGTTTTAGACGTCAAATTTTTATTTCACCACCGCTTGCCTCAATACCTAAATCCATATTATTTAATTATGATAACATCAACTACAGGATTTTTTTGTCACAAGATTCATTAGTATGTTTTTCATGTAAAAGGCAAGGCCATACTGCATCAAATTGCAAAAGAGCCCAAGAATCAGTTTCTGAAAATTATAACCAAAACCCTCACTCTCAGACATCTTCGAAATCCACACCTCACCAAATACTTCCTACTAACCCCTTAAAACTTCAACCGCACAATCAATCATCAATATAGATACAACCCAGACAACACAAAATAGCTCAAAACGCAGTTTAGAAGAAATAGTTACACCTCCTCCAGTGCAAGACGCTGATTCAGAAAATCCAAGTCTAGACCCGTTTGTTAAACCAAATGATGCTCCATTCAAAAAACCAAAATAAAAAGTAAGGAAAAGACGAGAACTCACATACTCATCGAACCGGCCAAGGCATTCATCTCAGAGCAAAACACTCCATTTATTCTTGATTTTAATCAAATATCCGATCTATTTGAAAATGTTTATGGTGCACAAGATCCAGTCAGCGTCATAAAAAACTACACTAACGATTCAGAAGCTTTTGTGAAAACGCTAACAGCAATATACCCTTATTTCAAACAAAGATCCATTAATCTAGATGTACTAAAATAAAAAAGAAACTACTGATACATTTACAGATGACCTACTCGGATAGTGAGACATCAGAGACTGAAAGTGAGTTATCTCAGGAATCGAGTCATAAACTTCTGTAACAATCCCAAGTTTCAGCGTCTATTTAGTATACACGGGCTTCTCATCAATGTTGCAATGGAACATAAACGGTTTTTGCAATAACTTTCCGATGCTTCAAATAATTCTGGCTAGATACAATCCAGATATAATTTGTCTTCAGGAAACTAATTTCAAAAATGAAAAAACAAGTTTTAAAACAATTTAACAGTTACTGCAAAAATCGAACTAGCCAAGAAAAAGCCAGCGGCGGAGTAGCTATGTTTGTAAAAAAGTCAATTGAAACCACTGTAATTTCTCTCCAAACTAATATAGAAGCAATTTGCATTAAACTTAACTCAAGTCTAAATATCTACGTTTGTAACTTATACCTACCTTCATCAACGCAAGTCGACTCAGAAGCATTAACTGAACTGTTACAACAAATTCCCCAACCCAGACTAATTTTCTTTTTCTTCTTCTTTTTTATAAGCAAAATGCTTGTTCAATGTCGATTAATGCCTCTATTGAAGGTTATCACTTCATCTTTTGCGTGGTCGCCCGATACTTCTTCTACCTTTTGGTGATTTGTCCCTCGCTATTCTGACTAATCGGGTCTCTTCCATTCTGTTTATGTGTTCGTTCCATTCCTTTTTTCTGTTCAGTGTCCACTCATTTATTTCTGGTATATTGCATTTTCTTTTGATCTCTTCACTCCTCACTCCTCACTAAATAAGCCAATAACTGCCAAACCTTTCTACGCAAGGATTAGAAGTTATTTAAATCAATTAAATTACACGTTCCCAGAATGCTTTTCCTCCCATTCGTCCTCAATTCCTCCATGGCAAAGAAAGAACCCTCAGTGCCTAACCCGCCTCATTTCTTTCGACAAACATTTAACAAACCCACAGTTAATCAAATCCGCCTTCAACGATATGCTTCACAACTACAAGGATTATACACATACATACACAGATGCATCTAAATCAAATGAAGGTACTGGTACTGCAATCATAAACCCAACATCGACAAATAAATACAAACTCCCTTCAGAATATTCCATTTACTCTGCTGAACTGTATGCATTATACCAGGCCACCCTTGCTGTCAACGTATCCAATAATACCAATTATATTATACTCACAGACTCTCTAAGTTCCGTCCAGTCAATCCAATATATCTACCCAACTAATCCTTTAGTTATTAAGATAAAAGAAGAAATCCATTCCGCTCAACTGAATGGAAAAAATATTATATTATTTTGGATACTATCCCATATTGGAATTCCAGGAAATAAAGAGGCAGACATCGCTGCAAAAGAAGCTGCAAGTAGTAATAGTGCGGAGTGTACCATGGTACAATGAACACAACATATGATACATAATGTTCCAAAATCGGTTCGCTTTCGCGCATGACGTAGTCAAGACGTCATAATTTGGGTAATTTAATTATAGTAATTATAAAGACATGATAAAATTAACATCTAATGTGAGATTTATTTATTTATTTTCTTAGAAAGATAAGTAAGTAATATCCTTTCAGAATAATATAAAACATTATACCTACTGAAAAGAAAAGTATGCTTTTCCTTTCTAGGCATAAAAATTGATTGTTTCATCATTTATATTCTGAAGAAATTTTCCAAAACACGCCCAATAATATCACAGCGAGAGTTACCGTTAATGGAAAATTAATTAACAACTCACGACATGCCGACGACACTGTGATCATAACAACGAGTATAGAATATCTACAACATCTTCTCGAAAGCTTAATTATGAATAATGCTAAGATGAGAATTACTATAAACGCTAAAGAAAACGAAGTATGTACATGCTAATTACAAAAAGACCACAAAATATACATCACCTATTGACAATCAATGGTAACGTGATAGAACAAGTAGAAAAATATCAGTACTTGGGAACTTGGGAAATGAAACCAATGATCATACTGCAGAAATAAACAGGCGAATAGAGACTGCCAGATCAGCATTTATACGAATGAAGCCACTCCTAACATGCAAAAATCTAAATTTGGAGATCAGACTACGTATCATTCGCTGTTATATATTTTCAATGTTATTATATGGAGCTGATACTTGAACTTTAAAAAAATGCAATTTAAAAAGAATCGAGGATTTCGAATTCTGGTTAGACCGAGTATTAA
>OU898280.1:124335679-124338179 GCA_918026665.1 Diabrotica balteata | reverse complement strand
ATGCTGACGATACAGTTCTCCTAACGGGAACGCTAGTAGAACTACAACATCTCGTTCAAAGTCTCAATATATACTGTAACAGTTACGGCTTGAAAATTAATTTGAAAAAAACTAAATTTATGGTAATCACGAAATCAAAGAACATCAGAGCTAATCTTGTAATAGACAATACAACGATTGAGCGTGTGCCCTGTTATAAATATCTAGGTGCTTGGATCACAGACGATACTGATCAAACAAAAGAGATTAGATGTAGAATAGAAATCGCTAGATCAGTCTTTAATAGAATGCGCAAACTCTTTTGCAATCGTGATATCAATATAAAGTTACGAATACGAATGCTGCGGTGTTATGTCTTTTCTACCCTGTTATATGGAGTTGAGGCTTGGACACTAAAACAGTTGACCATAAAAAACATCGAAGCTTTCGAGATGTGGTGCTATAGGCGCATTCTCAGAATATCATAGATGGACCGCGCCACTAACACGCAAGTACTCCAAACTTTAGACAAAAGATGCGAAATTCTAATGAGATAAAACTAGAAAGATGGAATACTTGGGCACATTGTGAGAGGTGAAAAGTACGAACTTTTAAGAAACATCATGCAGGGCAAAATTAAGGGCAAAAGAAGTGTGGGAAGAAGAAAAATATCGTGGCTTCGTAATCTACGTGAATGGTTCGGGTGTAGTTCGATTGAACTTTTTAGGCGCGCTGCTAACAAAGTCGCAGTGGCCATGATGATTTCCAATCTCCGCTAGGAGTGGCACGAGAAGAAGAAGAAGACATTGTTGACCATCAGAAATGAGAATGTTCCTTCATGTCAGTGGATTTTAGGACAAATCAGTGTTCACCCAGGTCCAGACGGCCTAGTACGAGTCGTTACAGTAAAGACGTTGAAGAGGACTTTTGAAAGAGCTGTCACTAAGATCTGTCCTCTACCAGTATTATTGAACCAACCGTTAGAGGCTAGGAATATGGAGAAAACTTAAACCAACGTGGCAACATGGTGTTTCAGTCAACTGCAAGAAGTCAACTTCAACAAGTCTCGCTCTCTGTTAGCGGCCGTCAGACATACCGCATCGAAGAAATGTACTAACTAACCTCTAGTTTTAACCTTGTTTAGGCTTACGCCTCTTCAAGGAACGGGGAGCTCCTTTTTTTGACGGAGTTGTGGTGGTTACGAGATAAAACGTCAACTGATCGAAACGCGGCCTAAGAAGCAGAGAACTGCTAAGGAAGGAGAAGAAATGTACAGTCCGTTATTTCATGTATTAAAATGTTAATTTCATCGAGCCTATATAATTATGTTCAATAAAACAGTGTAACTAATTCAAGTCATTACAACAATATTTATTTAATCATTATTTAATATTTAGTTTAAGTATTTTTGTTATGGTTAGGATATTCTATTTTTGATAATTTTTTGTAAAAATGAGGACATCCTAATAATAAATAAAAATTAAAAAAAAAAACTTTAGCATCGTCTCGTTTCTTGACTTGTTCTCCAATGTTCTTTGAATTGTTCCGCATATATACTGATACCTGTCAAATTCGTTATTAATTTTTGTCGAACCTTAAGCAACATACTGGTTAATTGAAATTACTTAATTATTGTTCTAGTGGATTATGTATCACCGTTACCTATCACCACCTTCCTCTAGTTGTTTTGCTGAACATGCTTTGTTGTTGATGTAGAATTTATCTCTGTTTATATATCTTTTTTAATTATTGTTTGTTTAGTTAGATGTATATGTTTTAAAAAAAAAATTATTTTATCTATTGTATTAATTTTCGTGTATTTGAAACGAATTGTGATACAAATTTTATTTTTTTTTTTTCAACTCATTAATCCTTGAAATGTGAAAATATATAGTTTTTTATAATTTTTATCCATGCAATTTCTACCTTGGTAGGTAACTCAAATGGTAGACATATCACCTTGGGGGTCTCCACTCCAGCCTTTCTGGTTTTGTGTAGTAGTTGTTCATCTATTAGTTGATATGACAGTGAACTTATTAACACAGTCCTTAACTCTGTTGTAGAGTGATTTTACAATCGCTTTGGTTGTTTCACGTTTATTTGCACGCTTAGATTTTCTGAGGTAGTTAAAATATTGTTTGACTTACACAATACAAAATTATACTTACTTTTAGAAAGGCGTAAAGAAACTGGGTAAAATGGTATGATTTTATAGTAAAATCTATGAAAAAACACCAGCGCAAGCAATCGTTAATCTCCTGGACAAAACTGAAAGAATGTAAAATAATAATATTATGCGAAAATATAAATAGTAAAAAATTATTTTTGTAGCTCGGACTCACAAAAATTAAGAAAAATATTAATTTTCGTGTTGATTGGGATACGTTTTAATATAAAACTCATCTCTGTGTCAAGGGTGCCTTGTTATACCACTTGTCATAACTTAAATTTTAAAAAGGGAGTCCAATATAAATCCTTGGAATCGACAACGAGCGAATAATGACACCTTCCACTAACAACT